>CM055279.1:1061474-1203974 GCA_029237695.1 Conchocele bisecta
TAATTAATTTTAAGAAATTAATATGGCTGATTACAATATTGACATGGATGAAATCGGCAGAGACGATTTCCGCGATGCGGATGAGGATGATTATGACATAGATGATTATAATGACGAAACGCCCTTGATACAGCCTCCAGTTCCAATCCAATCGGGGGAATTAGGTGGCGCTACTATTAGTCAAAGTCGGGAATTACTCGAGGGGGCTGTAAACGACTACTACAACAGTTTGTCAGAAAAAGGTCTGGTCCCATCTGTAGGTCGCGACTACTCCAAGTTCAAATTTGATCTGAACGGTAGATTGCGACTAAAAGCGGCACCAAATCTCCCAATAGTCAACACGATGACCGGTAAACCCCTAACACTGAGCACCGTTGCAGGAAACCGGGGCGGTGGTGAAATCATAAGGAGCGAACTAGGATTCCCAGATTGGAAGAGGGGTAAAACAATTATGTCTACCCGCGCTGTAGAGGCCCTACAGTCTACCGACGAAACGATGGCGAAAACGGCCTCCGCGATAGAAACGGTCGAGCTCAGCGATGTCCCTCGAGTAGCCACCGACGCTATTAACACGATGGAGACCACGTTCAGCGAAAACGAAATACTCAACGATGACCCACCGTTACCTCTTCACGAACTCCGGGGCCTCGATAAGGCTCTACAAACGGTCCGGGGCGAACTGGTCCTTAACCTCGCCAAACTCTCGTCGCTGGATGAACATATCGCGCTAGAAGAAAGAAAACTGGAGGAAGCTGGTGGTGATAGAGAATCTACCGAGCGGATCAACAAACGCTTGCGGTCGTTGCGGGATGAAAGAGCAGCTCGTTTGGAGGCTGCCTCGACTAACCGTGAGACACTCCGCACCCAAATAAGTCGGATCCGCGAAACAATCTCGAGGGTCCTGCGCGAGGAGACGATACTCGGTGAGCGTACGACAATCGGTGAGCGTCTTCGCACTCTATTCAGAGAACAGGCCATCACGATAGCAAGCATCCTCGTTGCTATCAGCATGACTATATCGACCATAGTTCTAGCTTTCACTGGTGGTGCGGCGCCACCACCCGCGCCAGCACCCACACCACCACCACCCGCGCCATCAGGCAGAGCCAAGGAGTGGGTAAAAAAACAACTAAAAGCCCTAGCCAGTCTCCTGGCTAAATTAGCCGAAAAGGCGGCTGCCGCACTACCTGGACTGATCGGAAGTATCGTTTCTTACTTGCTATCTATATTATCAAAAACGGCCGGATGGCTAGCCAAAAATACTTGGGCTTTAATCGTGGCAATCGCCGGTCTCCTACTATTCTTCGCCAGAGAGTTCCTAAAACCAAAGCGCAAATAATCCGATCGCCACGAGGGCGACGACGAGCCCTAATTTCTCTTCCTCGTGTGTTGTGCTTCCAATTTCACCCAATCTGTGGTTGATTGGTGTTTCTCCAATCGCGATTGGTCTGTTGATGGAACTCGATGGTGCATCCAATTTACGAATTGGGGGTACTGGGTTCGATTGTGTTGAGGGAGGTGTATCCATTTTGTGTTTTGGGCGTTTTATGAAATCTTTTTCAAATTTATTTGAATTTACAACTCCGCTCCCGATCATTTTGGGGGTGCGCTTGATGATATCCCTGTTCACGTTACCGTTGTGACCGATTTTTTGATTGGCGGTGGCGATTACGATCTGATTATTGTAACCATCAACCGGGTCGTCTCGTAGTATCATATTGTTCGGCGCCATATAAAGACCTATTCCAAATACATAGTCCACTGGGGTGCTGGCAGTCTGCAAAACGTCTTGATAATTCTGGATCGCCTTCTCCAGGTCCACCTTAGCTGAGATGGCGTCCTCAACAAGTACCAAGAACTGTTTTTGCGCGTCAAACGCCGTTCCGAATCCTATATAGAATGCGAGTTTTGTTTTTGTGCACCTAGTATAGCCCACACATATGTACGAATGGAGTCGTTGAGGCGAGTAACCCCGGCCTGAGTAAATCCAGTGCTTTTATCTAATATAAATGTACTCCATGCTATTCCAACTTTAGATGGTTGGTGTAGTGAAGCCGGATATGTTTGGTAGTAGGTTTTATCTGAGAACATATCAAGAAAAAAACTTGGTCTTTTATGTATTAGGAAACTTGACGTGTACCTCATAGTACTGCTATCGAATGTGCCATCAACAACTTTTACATAATTTCCAGCTTCTTCAAAAAAGGGGTCGCCCATTGAATCGTTCTTGGTGTCAACTTTTTGTTTCCAATCACGGTTTGGGTCCACACCAAATTCGTCACATATCCGTTCGAACTCCTTACGGTTGTATGTGTTGGAAATGGGATTCCACCCGTCGTCTTGAGGTAGTGGAACACGTAATTCTTTCAAAATCCTTCTAATAGTATAATAAACATGAAAGTTGTATAAGCTACTGCTCATCATGCTGTTACTTGGTTTTATGTGGTCTCCGAAAGATACACCACACCCAGTTGTGGCACACCACACGGCAAAATTTAGTTGGTTCTGCCAGAACTGCATCGGAGTTGCCCGCCATCTGTTTACCCCATCCACCGTACTAATCTTGGTCACCCTATATTTCTCAAATATGTTAGTGAAATTTGTGTCGAAACCCATGCCCAAACTGATTCTTATTTTAGGGTGCACAAGCCAACCAATGGTGTTCTTTTGAGCGTATACACCACCGACCGCGTACTTTGCATTAGAGTTAAAGCTAAATGCTTTTGTATCCATTGAAAGATATTATTATGTTTGCTACTATCACTAATGTTCAGAAAGGGAGTTGTGAACTTCAAAAATTAATAGACAACTGCTGCGGACAACGCCGGGTAGGCCTTAGATCAATCACCTTCACGGTTGGATGGCAGAATGTGGGGAAGAGCGAAGGGTTTTACTATGTGAAGGATGGACAACAATTAGGTGTAAAGCTGCCTCACGGACTGTGGGGAATAAGACAGCTCAAAGATTTTGTCAACTCAGAGCTTGACGGTATAATCAACCTCACAGTATCGAATGCTACCGGGCTCGCAACAATGACCATCAGCAGTGATAATAAGGTAGTGGTCTCCCCGGGGTTGGGTATTCAACTCGGTTTTAGAGAGACATACTCCTCAAACAAAGGAGTGTTTACCCCGGGTGAGTACGTCGGTGATAATCCGGTGGACTTCACCTTCACGAAAACTCTCAGGGTGCAACTGGATCGGGTGAACACATCGTACAACACGGTAGACGGATCCCCCAGCACATTACTGAAAACCGTGCCCGCCAGCGACTGTTTCTATGGCGAGACTGTGACCTTAGACTTCCCACACCCGAGATGAAATTTTTGGAATCGGGACACATCCACGAGTTGAAGATTTCTATTCTCGATGATAAAGGGAGAGAGTTGAAGAACGATTACCCGATTTCGGTCGTCCTAGAAATTTCAAATTAATTGAAAAAATTAAGAAAATTATTTAGAATTAAACGCATGTTCGTAATATATATTATCAACATTATTGAAAATGAGTATATACGGACCAGGCAGTTCTTCCGATTGGGTGACAAATTCAAAGAATTTGGAACCGGCAGAAGGGGGATTCATCCCGACAGAGGGCGACTTTTTAACTACCCAAAAAACAAAAGCCTTGATCAATAGAACTATATCGAGGGCCACGGACGAGATTCACAAGAGTCTACTGTCACAACTTAGAGAATATGCCCTGGCTGTGAATACACAAAGTCGTGAAGAAACGCATACGGAACTAAACGAACTAGGTGAAAAAATAACCAAATTTCGAAAAGAGGCCCGTTGGGGCTTGATAAAGTCCGAGAAGACCACCAGGCAGACCTTACGGAGGCTTATGGTGCGTTGCGCTTAGAGGACTCTCTCACCAGAGAAGCGACACTTACTGAATTAGACGGTAAAATAATCGATTTTCGAAAGGAGACCCGAACGAATATTGAGAAAGATCAGGCGGCTTATAAGGTGTTGCGCTCAGAGGACTCTCTCATCAGAGAAACTGAACTAAACGAACTAGGTAAAAAAATAACCAAATTTCGAAAAGAGAGCAGGTCGGATATTGATAAAGTCCGGGCCGACCGCCAGGCGGCCCTTACGTTGCGCTTAGAGGACTCTCTCATCAGAGATGCGGCATTTACCGAACTAGGTAAAAAAATAACCAAATTTCAAAAAGAGGCCACGTCGGGTATTGAGAAAGTACGAGAAGACCACCAGGCGGACCTTACGAAGGCTTATGAGGTGTTGCGCTCAGAGGACTCTCTCATCAGAGAAGCGGCACTTACTGAACTAGATAAAAAAATAACCAAATTTCGAAAAGAGACCCGGTCGGGTATTGATAAAGTCCGAGAAGACCACCAGTCAACCTTGCGGAGGCCATTGCGGAGGCTTATGATGCGTTGCGATTAGAGGGCTCTCTCAGCAAAGAAGCGACACTTACCGAACTAGACGAAAAAATAGCCGAATTTCTGAAAGAGACCAGGTCGGGGGTTGAGGGGGTCCGAGAAGACAACAAGGAGGCCATTGCGGAGGCTTATGGGGCGTTACGCTCAGAGGACTCTCTCAACAGAGAAGCGGCACTTACTGACATATACGAAAAAATAACCGAATTTCGAAAGGAGGCCCGGTTGGGTATTCATAAAGTCCGAGCAGACCGCCAGGCGGACCTTGCGAAGGCTTATGAGGTGTTGCGCTCAGAGGACTCTCTCATCAGAGAAGCGGCGGTTGCTGAACTAGACGGAAAAATAACCGAATTTCAAAAAGAGGCCCGGTCGGGTGTTGAGAAAGCCCTAGAAGGCCACCAGGCGACCATTACGGAGGCTTATGATGCGTTGCGCTTAGAGGACTCTCTCAGCAGAGAAGCGGCACTTACCGAACTAGACGGAAAGATAACCGAAGTTTCCGATAAACTGAAACATGATCGTATATCCGCGACCAAAGCTCTTGAGGAGGCCTCTTATAAGATTCGTACTGAGGCATATAACGCAAACAAGGCGCTTGCCGGAATAGTGAAAACAATGAAAACGCCAAAACGTGTCATAACAGTTTGGGCTGAGAAGCGGGGCCCATTGATTGAGGGGCACTATGAATATTCGTTCGGTGCCAAAGCGAGTAATAAATATGGGGATACACTATGACAGCCGCGGGTGAAGTTATCCAAATGGCGGTCTGCTCGGTTAATGCTAATGGTAAACCTGTGGGCGCGGTCGCGATAAATATTGTAGTAGATGGGGAAGAACGGGGGATTGGAGTCACTAAAATCTCTGGAGATAGTTCGACGATTGTTTCGTTCGCCGGTAATGATCGAATTAGACTTTCCCAAAGTAGTGTTATTAACTTTGTTACGAAAATCGGTGACTCAGAGAGTTCTTCCACTATTGTCTCGTTGTTAATTGAACTTATTTTATAAATACTAATATATTGAAATAAATTTGTAAAATTTAAATATGAACGAATCAACGCTTCTAATTGTCAATACCACTCCATCAACACTGTGTACAATTAACGAAAGAAGTTCAGATTTTAGGTTGAATAATATCGTCGCTATGCAGGATATTTTAGTTAGAGAATATACAAATAGAAAAAGAAACGCTAAAAAATATAGGCGCGCGGTGAACATGGCTGAAGTATCTAGCACGGCTCTGGCGAGTGTTTCTGTGTTGTGTGGGGCGGGGACAGCTGCAACTATATCCACCATTATAACGGTTCCCGTAGCGGGGATTTTATGTGCGGTGTCGGCCGTTTCTGGGTTGTTGTGTATGGTAATTAGGGCGTCGGGTGGAAAACTCGAGAAAAAATGTAGAAAACATGATAGAATATCCATTCTCGCCAGGTCTAAGAAAAATAGCATCGACGTTATGGTGTCCAAAGCGTTGGCCGATAAGAAAATATCAAATTTAGAGTTTGAATCCGTGGTGGAAGAAATGCGGAGATATGAAAAATTAAAAAATGATATAAGAATCAAGGCACGCGCCACCATGCCCAAGATTGAGTGTACTGATTGGGATAAATTTAGGGAAAAACTTGGAGATAAAGTCGAAAGAAATGTTACAGCACCATTGTGATTTTTTAAAAAATAATTAATTTTAATTATAAAATAATTAATTAATTATTATATTGTCGCAGTAAACAATTTATTAATTAATTTTAGGAAAATTATTAACAATTTAAAAAGAAAAAAAATAATTTTTTTTTTAGCTTCCACCGAGGCTCGAACCCAAGCCAGCAAAACCCTTCTGGGCCCACCCGGCTAGCCACCTTTTCTGATCTTGTCTGATCTTGTCTTTGTCTTACTCGTCTCATGTTGTGGCTAGGCGGGTGTAATAGCTGCCTGTACAGCACACCCCCATCTATCGGCTGATCTAGGAACCAGTGTCGAAAGTCTAGGCAACCTTGGAAGTGTGTGCACGGAAGCACCGAGCGCTCATTTTTCGTCAAGGGGCGTCCCCCAAGACAAAGTATTGTTGTTAATTTTACATATATGAAGTTAAAACCGTGTTGTGCAATACCAAATATTTACTCGTTTATTTTTATTTGTTTTATATATAACAAGTTCATTTTTTATTTAATAATATAGGTTATAACGTTCTAAATTATTAAAAGTAAAATTAAAAAAATAAAAAACATGCCAACCAATCACAATGTAAGAAATACTTCCGGAATATCGATAGCGGGTTGTGTAATACACACCCACGTGTGTGTAGTATATATTATAGTGTGTTTATGTTTCATTCCGGAATATCGATAGCGGGTTGTGTAATACACACCCACGTGTGTGTAGTATATATTATAGTGTGTTTATGTTTCATCCCGGAAGACGTAATCGTGTAATCTCTCTATAAAATGGACACTTAATATACGTGTAAGGTAGGACACATAATTTGTGTGTTTATAACACGTGTAAGTGAAACATTGTCGTCTGCTTGGTGTTGTGATTACAATATAAATTTATAAGCGATATCGTAGAAATGTACGTTCGTAAACGAATCGTTGGGTTTTAAAATTTTTGTATAATACGCCTTAGTTTCATATCCGATACGCATTATCTGTCTTAATGTTCGTATTTGCCTCTTGTATAGTTGACATAATTGCCGGTATAATATTGGAAATGTAACGTTTTTATCGGAGCGTAATAAATTACGCTGGTATTTCATATATTCGATATCGCCTAGTGTTCTCATTTTATAGAATTTATATACAGGATTATAACCCCCGTATTCTTCGTAAACTTCTTCAACACAGTCATTAAAAATTTTCAATTCAAATTGTATTGTATTATCCATTTTCTCTAATAATATTGGTACTCGTTTTTTTCTGTTCAAATTTCCAATTAGAATTTTCAAATCCATTACAATATGATTGTAGAAACGCATATCCGTAAACGAATCGTTGATTTTAAACGGTTTTATTTTATAAAATTAGTTTTATGATGTTCCGGTAGTTGTTCTCCGATCCTATTTAGTCGCTTCGTTTCACGAATTTGATCCTTGTACCGGCGACATAATTGCCGGTATAATATTGTAAATGCAACGCTTTTATCGGAGCGTAATAAATTACGCTGATATTTCATGTATTCGATTCTGCATAATGTTTTCAATTTATAGTAATATTTTTCACCAAAGACATTACAAAATTCCAATTCCCATTCTATTTTATTATCCATTTTGTTATAATATTTTATTATAACCTATGAAATGTATCTGTTCAATTTGGACGTGAAAAACATGATGTATTTATGACACCAATATATACTTTCAAAAGTCAATTACCAATATAATTGTGACTCCCTCTTCTCAAAATTATTTTCTCCAAAAATTCATAAATTTGCTGTCGGGAGACCCAATTTTCCTCGTTAACCAATTTTTTGATTTTCGGGGGTGGTGGGGGTATTATAGAGGGTTATAAACACTCCCTTACTACTACTAAAGTCACTTGGCCCCTTCCCCTAAAAGTAATAGGATTTGGAATAATCGTATTACTCATAAAAGGGGTACAACCAGATTAAACGCTCACATATAAGAATGCCAAAGACGTACGTGAGGGCCAAACCAGGTCTCCGTTCGGGATACTGGAAAGGATGAATTCCGATCATTAAATGACCCATCGCATGCTCCTACCTGCCACCCACTGGCTCGGCTTATAAACTGTATGGACAACACAAAGAGCCTTGGAATTCACAACAATTTCCTCGCCTTGAATGATAAACTAGATATCAATATACATGGTATGTCTTGATAAACTTTCTGAGCAAGTACTCGAATATCAGCCGTCACAAATTGTCTAATCTGAATATGCACTCTGTGAGACCTTAGTACGAGTAGTGGCCTAGGGGTTAGAACATCTGACTTCCAATCAGGAGGTTGTGGGTTCAAACCTCGTCTTAGGCATAAAACATACTTGTATTTCCATCCCACTGGTCTGACTTTAACCCTTTCACCCCCAAGTAACTGGAATGGATATTGATATGTTAATTTTGCAACCAATCCAACAGTCACAAAATGGTTTTCAGACTAGTCCATTTATGAAAAGGGGTATATTTTGTTCTTAAAAATATGAAAATTACTTTAAAAAAGTGCAGATCCTGATGAGACCGGCTCATCTGGATCTGCACTGTTTGCACAAACCGCTATAGCGGGCTTTCGGGTTCAAAGGGTTAAACTGTGGTCCCTTCTCTATATGACCTTAACTGTAGCTGGGACGTTAAACTCATTCACATTCACTTTCACCCTTTTCAAATCAATGGAGTAGTCTGTTTGGTAAAGAAGAGTCTGTTGGAGTTAATTAGGGCTGAACAGGTTAAATATAGAACACAAACAATATGTACAGTTAAAATATATTTTGGTCGTTTTGTCAGCACATTAAACATGAATAAATACATCATATTGACACATGTATTGTGACATACAGATCTATTGTATAATACTAGTGTTAATGTTTTGACTGATCTAAAACATAACAAGGTAACAATAAAAACAGGATTTCCTGCCGAGACATTTAGTTAGCAAGTTTATCAATTAGAGTATACCAGGGGCTCGTTTCACTAAACTTTGTTTGACTAAGAAGTTCGTAAGTGTAAAATTGAAATATAAAATAACATTTGCACGTACAGCCAATGCGGCAAATCTTTTGAGGGTGTGTTCACATTCAATGATGTGTACATGTAGATGGAAAATCATAGCATTTATGATTCACGTTAATGTGAGAAACCAATTCATAAAAATATTCGTACAAACATTTTTATCGTACTAAGTTTAGTAAAATGGGCTCCAGGGTGGTATCTTCTAATTTGTAATTTAGGAAACACATAGGAATTCTGAGTTTCAGACCAAAGTCTGATAAACCTCATAGCAAAATACACTAAGGCAATGCCATTGTTTTTCTCTGTTAAGCGTCCACCTGGATAGCCAAAACCTACTTACGTAAACGGTAAAAACAAACAAGGCTTTGAAAACAAAACAGAATGTAGATTTATGTTAAAAACTTCCTCAACCCTTTGAAGTGTACAAAGGGTTGATGAAGTTTTTAACATAAATTTTTAAATTGCCGCTAAATAATAAGAAAACACTATTATTAAACTTATTAAGTGTACATTCATAAACGGATTTAAAACTTAGACAAGTCCCAAATCAATTTTCATATTACTTCACCAGTAAATAGTCTAAAATAGCATAGACAGTTTGTTTGTTTTTTCAGAACCACTTTCAAAACATACCCGTACGCAGACGATTAACAGAGGAAGAACTGGCTATGGCCTAATCTGGTATTGTATTTATCAGGTAATTATGGTATATTTTGTACTATTAAATACAGAGATGCAATGTTATTATTGTTGAAAGGAATGTGGACTCCAGTAAATAGTCAATTTTGTCATTTATAGTTCACCCTACTTTCTAAGCCAATCGTTGGACAATATTGTCTCCACTCATTTCACATATTGCAACCGTTTAACTCCAATAACTTGTGTATTACCAGAAAATCATACTCGGATGGAACATAGCATTGTACACATGGCTGAACTATAAGTCAGTTATTGTTTACATATTGGATTTTTCAGGAACTAAATGCTTCGGTCGCTAGCGCTCCCTCACATTTAATTCCTTAAAAATCCAATATGTGAACAATAAGTTATACATACAGTGTTTAGTGACTGCATAGATATACAGCTTAAAGGCACTGGGTCTCAGATATGCGCAGAAAGTGATGAAAAAGATGAGTAAGAGCCCCTAATTATGGATTTGTATCTTATTTCTGAACCCAATTGTACATACGAGTCGCCTGAAAAAGATTTTTGGATTACTAAAAAAGTATTTATAATACTGAAAAAATAACTAGCGTTACAAATGCGATATATTTTTCTGCAGTCGATGGTTATTAATTTAAGTGTAGTTATATTATTTATATTACTTAAACTAATGCATCTAATGGAAACCTATTTCTAAACATGGTATAGTATGATCCTTTCACAACAAAATATAATTTAATTTTATCATCTTTACTTCCTGGTACGTGTATAACGAAGAAAATTTCAAAATATGTATAACCAAATTATCTCCCATTGTTTATCACAGTTTCTATTATATAATTGAATATAACAAATGTTTTTGGGAAATCGATTACATAAACTGGTGCTATTGATTGATATAGGTCATTTGTTGTACATGAAGTGAAAAACCAACTTATACTGGGTATCTAAAACATCATCGAGACGGTCACTTTTTCTATAAAATACAGTGGAACCTCTCTAAACCGGACACCAAGAAAATATATGTCATCTCATTTTGTGAGGTTTCTTGGTAAGGCATCACAGATTGCAATGCATGTTCATGATTGCAAAGGACATAAGTATGTCGCAGAATGGTTATAAAACTGATATACAGTGGAACATCTCTAAACCGGACACCCTGGGGACCTCCCAGGGTGTCCGGTTTAGATAGGTTCCACTGTACTTGAATATAACTAATGTTTTTGGGAAATCGATCACATAAACTGGTATGATTTATTGATATAGGTCATTTGCTGGACATGAAGCGAAAAACACATCTTGTATATCAGAAACATCATCTGAGACACAGTGACTTTAAAGTTTTTCTATAATAGATGAATGGACGTATTACTGTGGTAGAAGTATTCAAATAAATGCAGTTAAAGTTATGACATAAAACAACGAATAAATACACATACATTTAACAAATAAATTGAACAAGTGTTAACATTACATTTAAATATATATTGTATATATTTAGCACTAAAAGGCGGCAAATAAATATTGTCGCCCGCTGTTTATTCATTTTTTTTTAAACAATAAAATGCTATGTAAGCAGATGAGGTTCGTCTGCAATGGAGACAAATTTCCATGCACTGTGAACACATCGTCATTGTCCATACAGTGCCGTAGCCAGAGGTTCGAAATAGCCGAGGCCAACATAAGCGGCGGAAGACGATAATTATTGGGGGTGGAAGTGTGGAGGGCCCGAAGGGCCCGAGTTTGCTAGGCGGGTCCGGGGGCATGCCCACCCTGAAAATTTTGAAATCAAAGTGGTCTGAAACGCCATTTCCTGCATTCTCAGCAAAGTCTGAGCACATACTATGACTCCCATTTTTCCTATATTGGAATAATAAAAAAAAAAAAAATTGTGAAAAAAGCCTCGTCTGGCCTCAACGTGGCTACGGCACTGCCATAAATATTGAAAAGGAGTAAGAAACCAAAAAAAATAAATAGATTTTTCAGTAAGCGAGGCTTACGGAATACTTCTCGCGTGGGCATAGGTGCAGTGAATGTGCAGATTTGTAGTCTGTGGGTCTGTGGCCTTAGCGGGGGCGGCACGGTCATGGATTAGTTACAGCATGATATATTCTTCTGATGTTAAATTTTGTAAAAAGTATAAGTATGCAACCTTAGGATCAGCGAGGGTTGGGCGGTCGTGAATTTGTCACAGCATGATAGTAGAGCCTTAGAGGAATGCATGCATGAAATATTAAGAATTTTCAATGAAGAAAATAGTTATATAACATATATCTCCGACTCCAGTATACATGTACCCCCACACAACTCGTTGCGGGAGAGGGGGGGGGGTGGGGATAAACATTCAATTCGGCAATGTAAGGGCTAAAACTGATCTGCGACTTTATTGAATGGAATGGATTGGTATACGGAATGATGATATTACAATAATAATGTCTGATGAATAAGGCCATGCCAAATTTTTTCTCTGTTAAGCGTCCACCCAGATGTTCAAATCCGACTGACATCCAGTAAAAACAGGGTGCAAAGGGTTGAGGAAGTTTTTAACATAAATTTAAATCGCCGCTAAATATTAATAAGAAAACACTGTTATTAAACTTATTAAGTGTAAATTCATGAACAGATTTAAAACTTAGACAAGTCCCAAAACAATTTTCATATTACTTTACCAGTAAATAGGGTAAAATAGCAGTTTGTTTGTTTTTTCATAGAACCACTCTGAAAACCTACCCGCACATGGACGCTTAACAGAGGAAGACCTTTGTATGGCATTATACTGATACACAATGACAAATAACTGGCAGTGATATATAGAATGATAAATGCTAATTATGATACATAATACATTACAAGTACATGTATATAATACAGAAACTAATATTAGAGATTTAGTTACTACCTGTACAAATATATCACAGTCGGAATTCTAGTTAAGACATAATGTCATGGACAGGTGTGT
This sequence comes from Conchocele bisecta, assembly GCA_029237695.1. Taxonomy (NCBI): domain Eukaryota; kingdom Metazoa; phylum Mollusca; class Bivalvia; order Lucinida; family Thyasiridae; genus Conchocele; species Conchocele bisecta. Next base: position 1,074,174 of record CM055279.1, read on the forward strand.
GGACGAGCAGTGAAGACAGTGAACCTTGGGACAAATATGAGATTCCATGTGATTTTGTACCCAAGGTGTGCGATCTTTCATAACAAATATTTACAGAAACCTTGATATTTTCTGTAAATGACATTGAAAGTTGATGCAATTCTCAACTTTCAACGTCATTTATGGAAATACATGGTTTGTTTCATATGGCCAGTGTATATTGTGTTCTTCGTGCCTGCTGAAACAAGCACAGATTATGTATGGCATGAACACGGTTAGCTTGAACAAATGTCGACGAGTGTAGTCCCTGATCAGACTGCGAGGATGTAGATACTGATCTGGGATTATGCTAGTTGAATTACTGTCTGTTCCACGTTTTGCTGGCGACGAACTTTTGGCCATTAAACACATTAAATGTAAAAAATATTTAAAAGTAAGTACTTTTTCATCAATAACAAAACAGTCACCCTCCCCAAAAAAAATTATTTGATGAAATTCCATGAAATATTGATTTTATTGCGAGAAAACGATTTTCCTATGGTAATTTAACATGGGGAGTCAATTTCCATTGGGTTAGGGTTAGGGGGTTGACTCCGAAACCTGGCGAGATAGCTTGAAAATGATGAACATGATGAACATGATGAAGAAAACAAGTTAGATTTTGAAAATCGGTCCACAAATAAAAATAATATTTAAAAAATATCTATTTTTAGCCCCCATGTTCAATTCCCATAGCAAAATCGTTTTTTTGCAATAAAATCAAAATCATCAAATAATTTTTTTTGGGGAGGGTGACTTTTGTGTTATTGATAAAAAAGTACTTACTTTTAAATATTTTTTATATTTAATGTCTTTAATAGCCAAATGTTCGTCGGCAGCAAAACGTGGAACAGACAGTAGTCATAAGGTTCTTTCTTAGTCACATAGTATATGATGATATTAATGATAGGATATTGAGCTGTTAGCTGTACGGAATGTCTATTAGCGTAGTCCCTGATCAGACAACGTGGATGCGCAGGGATCTGGGATTACGCTATGTCGTATGGTTCCTCTTAGCCATAGGGCACATGTGTGATAATTGCGATATATAGGATAGTATTATATTTATATGAAAATATTACTGCCATACCACAATATGATACTGGATGTTATATGTATTATCTAACTATGTCGACAGCTGTACAATAGCTATCAGCTGCTCGTCTCGTGTAGAACACTTTCCAATTGTCGAGCACTGGCATCTTTATAGTTTTTGTGTTTCATTTCGACAAATTTTGCGTGGTCCTTTTCCTGCTGCAGATGGCTGTACAGCTGGGAGAGTTGTTGTTTCGTTTCCTTGTCGGCAAGTTCTGCATAGTCGGACAGACGGCTGATTGTCTGTCGGCTCGCCTGCAAGTAAATTGACATGGTTTACATGCACCTGAGGTCGTTTGTTTGTTTGCTTGTTTATTGGTGTTTAACGGCCTATCAACAGCTAAGGTCATTTAAGGCCAAGCATTCAACCTGCTGCATTGGGCGAAAAATCACAATCAAAATAAATATATATTCAGCCCTTAAATTAAAATAACCTGACCTGGTGCCAGGTCCATACCACACCAAAGTCACTTGGCCCCTTCCCCTAAAAGTAATAGGATTACGAATAATCGTAAATACTCATGTAAGGGGTATAACCAAATTAAATTCTCACATACAAGAATTCGAACAACGTATTTGACCTTGACCCTGAACACACATGCCTCATGGGTTGGCTTTAGAATGAAAATACGGATTATGACATAAGTATGTATAGTTTCAAGCCAATCCGACTTACGGTTGCTGAGATATAACAGATAGACACTTGCGTTAATGTTTTTGGCTCAGTCATTTTACCTTGATTTTGAACACAGAGGCCGCCAGGTGGGCTATTGAATGAAAATATGGATGACGACAAATAAGTATATGAAGTTTCATGCCAATCTGATGAAGGGTTGTACTGTTATAACAGATAGAAGTTTAGGTTAAAGTTTTTGTCTAAGTTATTTGATCCTGATCTTAGGGGCCGCATAGGTGGGCTATAGAATGAACATATGGATGATGACAAATAAGTATATGAAGTTTCAACCCAATCTGAACTAGGGTTGCGGAGATAACAGATAACCAAACAATTTAACGGCTATTAAATGAAAATATAGATGGTAATAAACAGGAATATGAAGTTTCAAGTCAATCAGACTTTAAAGCAAATTTTGCCAAAACTTTAATGCAAACTTCTATAAAGTAATTTGACATCGACATTGCTCATGTCTTTGCTACTTTCTCTATTTCTGTTTGAAAGTATATATTGTTACCACTCATATGAACTGGCTCAAGACGGTTCAAATGAGAGGTAACAACAGATACTTTTATAGAGAAATAAACAAAATAATCAGATTTTTTCAATAACAAGGTATTGTATCCATAGACATCAATGGGTTAATTGGTTGTAATGAGCTGCGAGTCGGGTTCATGTATACTTACCCGGATCATCTCCTTAGCTTTCTGGGCTGCAGCCTGCGCCTTTTTCCGTTCATTGTTCAATTTGGATTTCTGATTCGCATTCTCTTGTTCTAACTTTTCCTGTGTGTGTCTATCAACAAAGCGAGGCAGTTTGATTGACTGATTGTATTTTATGTCCATTTAATAGGAAGATCATATACAGACGGGAATGCACCTGTATGGTGGAGCCGGCACATACAATCAACATTGATTAGGGTTTTACGTCCCTTCAGTAGGAAGGTCATTTTGAGACAGGAATGCACCTATATGTGAGATGCACATAAAAACACCACGTCACGCCGTTCGTGAGCCCACACACTGACTTGGAAACCAAGTGATCCCATTCCCTGTGTGTAAACCCGTGACATAGAAGCTCAAACATAACTTGTGACCAGTGTAGACCCAGATCAGGTTGTGCATAGGTGCAGTGTGGTCAGGGTCTTCACTGCTCAATACTTAGTCAACTAGAGATATGTTTGTAAAACATGGGTATGCCCTCTGGCATACTGGACCATAAGTACAAGAAACGAGGCAAATCCACAAAACAAAATGTTTCAGCGACATTTCGAAGGTGACAAAGGTCAAGGTTGTGTTAATGGTGGCGCGAGCATGCGACAAATGTTCAGGTGATTCATGTGTCCATGTATTGAAGCCAGATGGCCGCGGCCCGCATGTCGAACCCGCTGAGGCATTTGATGGTCTCAGACTGTATTTATTTGAAGTTTGAATTAAGGGTTGTGGAGATATAAGGTATGTAAAAGCTTTAACTCAAATTTTAAAGTCATTTGACCTTGATCTTAGGCATGTGGGCCGCATGGGTGGGCTATATAATGAAAATATGGACCATAATAAAGAATTATTTGAAGTTTGAAGTAAATCAGAGTAAGTGTTGTGGAGATATAAGGTATGTAAAAACTTTAACACAAATTTCAGTCATTTGACCTTGACCTTCGGCATGTGGACCACATGGGCAGGTTATGGAATGAAAATATGGATGATGAAAAGTATTGGAAGTTAGAAGTAAATTGGAGTAACAGTTGTTGAGATATAAGGTATGTAAAAACTTTAACGCAAATTTTATAATAACGCAAACTTCTAAGTATTTGGCCTTGACCTTGGGGCACAGGGGCCGCATGAGTGGGACACAGACTGATTATATGGATGATGCCCAATAAGCATACAAAGTTTGAAGCAAATCTGACTTACGGTTACAGAGATAGTAGGTATGTGAAAACTTTAACGCAAATTTTGACAGAAACTTTAACGCAAACTTCTAAGACATTTGACCTTGCCATAGGGGCACAGGGGCCACATGAGTGGGACACAGAATGAAATATCGATGATGACCAATAAGCATACAAAGTTTCAAGCAAATCCGACTTACGGTGTCAGACAGAGATAGTAGGCATTTGAAAACATTAACGGAAATTTGACCTTCACTTGGGCACAGGGGCCACATGAGTGGGAAACAGCATGAATATATGGATGATGACTAATAACTATATGAAGTTTCAAGTCAATGTGAGTTAGGACTGCAGAGATATAAGGTATTTAAAAACTTTAACTCATATTTCGGATGGACGGACAGGCTCATCACAGTATGTAAACCCACTTGCTTGTGCACCTATAAATAGTCTGCTTGTGCAGCTGGGTGCACAAGAAAAAGTGATGCACAAGTCCGATGCTGATAGTCGGACACTTTGCCGATGGATATCTGATGATTGTGTATCAACTTTTGTGACAAGTACCACAAGACCCTTGTGAGCTGAAATAAAGTAGTCTGCTTGAAAAAATTGATGCATAAGTGCCTCTTGTACACACAAATTGATCCACAAGTATAGCTGGTTGAAGACGGACGCACAGACGCATGGACGCACGGACACCCGGACGTCATTGTGATCACTATGTCTCGCTTTCCGCAAGCGGGCTCGACCATAAATTGTCCAAATATTTAGGGTTATAACCTTTGTTGTGGGAGACGATACATTTTGTATTTTGAGTCCGAATATTTAGGGTAGATCTACGTTAGGCTGCAGGCACTAGCAGATCCAGAGCTAGACTGGCCACAAATGCCATGAGCCCCCAATCTTCCAGTTATAACAATGTATCCATCCTATCTGCCATTAAAGGTGGCAGTGACTGGAGAAATGGGGCTTACAGGATTTGTGACCAGTGTCTCTCCTGATCATATAGCACACTTCTGTAGCCTGATGATCTGTATTGCTTGTTAGAAGCATGACGGGTGTTTCATGGACGTAATGTTGAACAGTGTAGATCCTGATCAGACTGTGCAGATGTGGATCTGCATCTCCACAGGCCACAAAACCCATAATCCCCATTTATCTGTAGCCTATTTCATCAACATTGCAAAGTATACTTTTCTAGCAAAGTATACTTTGAGGGAGAAATTTTCAATTTTATGATAAATTTATTAATTTTTATTATACATACTGAATTTATTACATTATCACAGCCATTTTGGCTGTGATAATGTAATAAATTCAGTATAATAATTCTGCATACCTTTAATCATCAAATATATGCAGTAGTAGTTGTATGAAATAATGCATTTTGGGAAAAGTAATTGATTACTCCCAAAAGTATACTTTGCAATTTTGATGAAATCGGCTACAGGTCACAGCCACACATTTTAGAAACTTGGATGCACAGGCTGATCTGGATCTACACTGGTCACAAAACCTTAAAGCCCCATTTCTCCAGTCACAGCCACAAATATTTACCGTCTGTTACACGTTTTGCTGCCACAAACTTTTGGCCATTAAACACATTAAATATAACAAAAATTTCCATTTTCCCCTCCATTTTCCCCTCCACCTTCTTTTCTTCCATATTAAATTCCCATAGGAAAATTGTTCGCAATAAAATCTATATTTGATGGAATTTCATCAAATAAAAAGAATGTGGGAGAGCAATTTTTTTTATTGATGAAAAAGTACTTAAATTTAAATATGTTTTAGAAATAATGTGTTTAATAACCAACAGTTTGTAGGCAGAAAAGTGTGGAACAGATAATAGTGCTACCTTGAGGACATCAGTTCCTGCTGGAGGTTGTCAAATTTATCCTTGAACCACTCGTGGGCTCCCTGAAGATGTCCCGAGATCTAAAACAGAAAATAATAACTCGCATATATGTCGATGACGTCCACTGATGTATCCATAAATTTAACAATCTAGTGGCATTGAAAGCTGAAAGGGCTTAACGTGATACCTCACTTTCAAGTCTCGTCCGACAGACCAGCTGAATGGAAAGACAATGAACAGTAACAGGTATCGAAAACAGATCATAATCACGCACATAAATGTCACATACATATAGATGACGTTCACTGATTTTCATCAGGTAACAAGCTTTGTATTGGCCAAATTCAAACTGACTGATAACACAATGTCACCTGATACGAAAATCCAGATTCAAACTAATTGAAAACATTTTGAACAATGTCTCATGATGTTACCGAATGAAAGTCGGTGTGGTGTAATGACGCAATGCTAATGAAATTCACGTCATATTCCCTCATTCTGATATCAAGTTTATCAGGCAAGACTAGGAAATGTGTAGGAATACCTTTTCCGAACCGAGACAGGTAAAGTGTCTTTCCCTCGGGGCCCAATTATTTTACTGAACATTTACAGAAAAATATATATTCAGTACTGAAATTAGAAAAACCTGACCTGTAGCCGATTTCATCAAAATTGCAAAGTATACTTATCTAGCAAAGTATACTTATACTTATACATTATACTGAATTTATTACATTATCACAGCCAAAATGGCTGTGATAATGCAATAAATTCAGTATAATAATTCTGCAAACTTTTAATCATAAAATATATGCAGTGGTTAGTTCTATATGAAATAATGCATCTCGGGGGAAAAATAAATGATTACTCCCTCAAAGTATACTAAAAAAATTGTGCTATTTTTAGATGGCGGTCATCTTGGATTAAGCGACGACTCATTTTACCAAATCTGAAAATGCTTCACCCAAGGATCTTAACTTACTATGAAGTTTGGCCAGCATCATCCATGTGGTTCCTGAGAAAAAGACGTTCAAAATCTCGAATAAATGGACCAAATGGCGGCCATCATGGATGACATAATCATCCAATTCCGACAAATATTGCACCAGAGCAATCGCCTCATCGATACCTTCAATTTGATATATGACATGAGCATATTCGGCCACGCCCATTTTTGACCCCGGGGTCACCATTTCCACAACTTTGAAAGAGCATTGTACATCGATCATTCCTACCAAGTTTCATCGAAATCCGGCCAGCGGTTCATGAGAAGAAGATTTTTTTAAGAATTTATGCTATTTTTAGACGGCGGCCATCTTGGATTAGCGACGACCTCCATTTTAACACATCTGAAAAGGCTTCACCCATGGACCATAACTTTTAAGTTTGGCCACCATGGGTCAAGCGGTTCATGTGAAGAAGAATTTTGAAATCTCTGATAAAAGAACGACCTTTTGACCTTTCGGTGGCCATCTTGGATGACATAATGATCCGATTTCGACAAAAAATGCACACGAGTGATCGTTGATACCTTCAATTTGATATATGACATAACCATATTCGGTCAAAAATAAAATTTGACCCAAATTTGACCACACGGGCCACGCCCATTTTTGACCCCGGGGTCACCATTTTAACAACTTTGAAAGAGCATTGTACATCGATCATTCCTACCAAGTTTTGTCGAAATCCGGTTGGTGGTTCTTGAGAAGAAGATTTTTGAAGAATTTGTGCTATTTTTAGACGGCGGCCATCTTGGATTAAAAAATATAACTAGTACTAATCTCACCACTTGTATAATGGGTATAACCGGATTCAACTCTCAAGTAACAAGAATAAAATGTACCTGAGGGCAAAACCAGGGATATCGGAATTCCAGGTAAGGATGAAACGCATCGGTAAATTTACACTTCACATGCTCCTAACCAACCGACCAAAAATAACCGTTCAGCAGCTTATCTGGAGCTCTGGCTCTGGAGCCCACCACCCCCAGCCTCCCTCACGATGATGCAGAGCTGTCTATTTGATACAATGCACACCTAATGCACAATGGGAATGTTATATGTGGCTGTGACTGGTGAAAGACTGTGACTGGTGCAAACAGTGTAGATCCAGGTCAGCATGTGCAGTCAGTCTGATCAGGATCTGCCATTCTATGAATGAAGAAACATTTGTCACGCTTCTAACAAGCAATGTACAATGTAGATGGTTATCGGGCTACAGGAGTGTGAGTGTGCTGTTATCTGAGGGTTGTCACAAGTCCCATTAGCCCTATTTCTCCAGTCACAACAGCATATAGACCAGTAGCCGATTTCATCAACATTGCAAAGTATACTTTGAGGGAGAAATTTTAAATTTTATGATAAATTTATTAATTATACTGAATTTATTACATTATCACAGCCAATTTGGCTGTGATAATGTAATAAATTCATTATAATAATTCTGCATACTTTTAATCATGAAATATATGCATTTGTTAGTTCTATATGAAATAATGCATTTCAGGAAAAATAAATGATTACTCCCTCAAAGTATACTTTGCTAGTAAAGTATACTTTGCAATGTTGGTGAAATCAGCTACAGAGACGGGAACTCAGTTTAAAGTCTCATCTGCAAGACCGGTGGGATGGAAAACTAAGAAACAATTTTTTCTGCCTAGGGTGGGGAATGAAATCATGATAGCTTCAAACGAGTCAATAATATATGTGCCAAAAAAAACAAACTTAACACCATGAAAACTAAAAACATATGTGTGCACACATTTATGAATAAATCAATTGCACAACCTCCAGTCCAGGCACCATCACCTTCCCAGAAATGTCAATGAGCCCGCTGTCCAGTAAATCAAAACTCACAAGTGCCATGCCATATGAGACAAGCCATGGGATTTTGTACCTAAGAAGATGTGCAATTTTTCAAGAAAGAAAAACAACAAAACCTTGGCCAGAAACAGAGAGGCTGGCAGAAACTGGTGGCTGGCAGAATCTGGTAGCTCACCAGTACAGAAACTGTGATATTTTCTGTAATGACATCAAAGGTGACAAAATTTTCATAGCAAATGCGGATTTTTACTCCGCATTTGCTTTGAACATTTCATGCAAATTTTGTAAATATCTTTCAACAGATATCACATGATACAAAATCACACACATGGCTCGTCTCATCTCCAGAAGAAAACTGCAAATGTGAGATAAAATAATTCAGCCATTTAAACAGTGTAAAAAGAATTTATATCACATGAAAACCGTGTTATGCGGCATTGTATGGATTGATCGAGAGACATTGTATCAGGGACGATGTCTGATACAGTATTTTGTTATTGCTCAACGTGTATGTTGTCAATTCTCAGCTAGGTGTCTGATAAATGTGGCCCTGACTGGAGAAATGGGGCATGTGGGTTTTTCGACCAGTGTAGATCCAGATCACCCTGTGCATCCGCACAGTGTGATCAGGATCTGCACTGTTCCATCAATGAAACACATCAATATCAGGATACAGGAGTGTACTATTTGATCAGGAGCTACATGGGTCACAAACTCCATAAGCCCTGTTTTTCCAGTTGCAGCATTGATGTAATGGCGAACAGTGCAGATCCTGATGCACAGGCTGATCTAGATCTACACTGGCCGCAAAACCCATAAGCTCCATTTCTCCAGTCACAGCCACATATATTGATTGATTTCCTCCATATAGCAATGCGAGTAATATTACGATAGGCATCAGAAGAACTTGTCACCAGTGGTAGGTCAAATTTCATGAAACACTGATGGCAAAATTAGACCACAAACACACATACCGTACCATGCAGAAATAATATAGCTCACTACAACCACAATACCCCATATACCAAAGCAAACTATGTCTAACCGCAAATCGATGCCAGTCATCCTAAAAGTCACAAAATTTGAAAAATTGATATTAACCAACGGCTGGTGTTATCAACATAAGCCCGGACAGACATATGGAGGAAGGAGGCAGTCACAATATACATGTAAGAATAAACATTTTTTGGGGGGATTTATAGAGGATATAAAACTTTAAAATTTCGCCTTCCGGCAGCATTGTTGATTCTTTAAACATTTATATCAAGATTTTCACGGTGTGTAATCGATCATATTTCCTCGCCACCATATGAAACCCGACTCGAGAAACACAAATTAAGTTGTTGATTTCTGAATTTGTCAATTGTTTGCACGGTCTAAGAAATCAAACAAATGTGAAAACAATTTTGTTTTTACAAAAAAAAAGACTTGTCCAAGGAGACGATTCTTATGTGTTGCCAAAACATGTTTTATTAGGTCATCGGACAAATGTGAAAAGAAAACCTGAATATATTGGTATTTTTTTACAAAAACATATTTTGACAAAATATGAGAATCGTCTTACTTAGGAGACGATTCTCATGTGCTGCCAAATCTTGCTTTTATCAAGAAATCAAACAAATGTGAAACTGCACAAGCTAATGCGTCAATTCGATGACGTGCCGACTACATAGCGTGGTTTTGGTATGTTCATTTCCGCCGAGTTCTAAAGGTCAGTCACACTTTGCACATGAAAATGGATTACCGACTGATGATTGTAAACAGGTGTGCAGCTAGACCGAAAATGATATGTCGCAAATGTGCTAGTTGGGGATGGGTGGGTATATTTTTTTTATGTTGCAATCTCGCGTATTTACGATCTCGATCTCGCCTTCCGCTTTTGGAAATACGATTTGCCCATGCATGTGTAGACAGCATGCATGTTGGATTTGCGTTCTACATGTACGTACGCACATATTTATAAAAGCATGCTAGTTCGAAGTGCGTTCTACGTACGTACGTGCATGTAATGTATGCGGAAAACTCAATTTCACCCGAAATTTAGTACAATAAATAGCATTAATAGGAACCTGCCAATCTCTTAAAAAAAATTAATAATTGCCGGTTTTCACTGGAGCCCATAATTAAATAATATTCACTGGCCCCCACCATGCATCAATTAGAATTTCCTGTGGACCCAACCACCCATACATTTTAATTTCATGCAGACCATGCAGACCCCCCCCCCCATGCAGACCCCCCCCCCCCCGCATGTTTAATTTTGGAATCAACCTTAGGATTCCAATCCAATTATATTTTAAAATGATTTTCAATCCTATTTTTCATACTTATTCACATGCATTTATGTTTTATGTCAGTCAGTCAATTACGTAACATAAACAGAATATGACGCAAATGACAGACGGACGGCAATACATAAACTATATAATACAAATTCTAAAATATTTCTACCAGCAAACACTCACCTCCAATGATTCATCCCGGACCTCGGACAAACGATTTTCGGCCGCCGTTTTCATTTGATCAAGTTCGTCTTCCCGTGCCTTTGAGTTCTATAAAATACATATATACATGTACATTGTAGCTAAAATTGTGGACTATGGACTCTGCAAAAACTCACGTACCATCCATAGCAGAGTCCATAGCCTTTCTCTGCAGAGTAACTAATCAAGTAGAGTAATTACCGGTATGACATACTTTCTGTGTTTTTATTCCAACCCAATTGTTATTTATGAGAAAACAGAGTTATATTTTCTGGTGTCGTGTTTTACCATGTATTTTCTGTGTAGGTATTTATTACTTGTGATTTTAACACATATCAGATGTTTTAAAAAAAAACAACAACAATTTCTTGTTTAATTCACATGCCAACCATTACCAGGTATTTTCTGTGTAGATCGTCTTTCATCTGTTTCTCCATAGCGACAGCCTGGTCACGCTGGGACATGAGGTCCTGGGTTTGAGTCTGGGCATGCGCCAGTTGTCGCAGCTCGGTCTGCAGCGAGTTGATCTGACCCATGAATGTGGAGATCATCTCCGACTACAAACAGTTACAGACAAGTGATTAGTGGTTGCCCGAGAATCGTGGATTTATCACAGCATGTGAAAGTGAATTGGTTTAGTTTAACTCTTTGCATGCTAGCGGCGAAAATATCTGCCAAACAAATTAGGACTATATGTTTTATTTCTCTCTGTAAATATGTCTCGGAATTTCGTTAGAATTGAGTCCTCGTGACTCAATTCTAATGAAATTCCAAGACATATTCATGATATTTACAAGGAGAAATAAAAGAAAATATGATGAATTTTTGTCCGCTAGTTTTGAACTATTTATAGCCCACAAGTTTCCCAACATGCAAAGAGTTAAACAATATTTATTTCAAATTATGGCAAGTGAGATACTCTTATGTGAATTCTTCTCCTGTGTTTAATGGGTGTGTGAATGGGTTTAACGTCCCAACCACAGTTAAAGTCATATAGAATCACTTTAGTCAGATGGAAATACTATGTAAGCATTGTTCATGCCTAGGATAGGGATTGAGCCGACAACCTCCGATATTGAAGTCCAATGTAATATCCCCTAGGCAACAGCCCATGCTTCCACATGACAGAGAAACATCAGAGAAATGCATGTTTGAAATATCAGAGAAATGCATGTGTGAAACATCAGAGAAATGCATGTGTGAAACATCAGAGAAATGCATGTGTGAAATATCAAGAGGTCTGATGAACGGATACAGAAGTTATAAGAAATTTACTCAACCATTAAGTTTTTATTAAGGCAAACGACGACGTGTACAGAAAAAGTGCCGTCTATAGTCTCACCCGACAATAAACCTATTGCATTCATTTTGATATAAATACTGGATCTGTTTAAATATTGTGACTAAATAAGGTTGAAGAGAATTAGCTCAGCATATACACAACACCTGATATGTTTAAAGTTTGTGATTCTAATTATTAACCCTTTGAACCCGAAAGCCTGCTATAGCGGTTTAGGCAAACAGTGCAGATCCATATGAGATGGCTCATAACGAGCCGTCTCATCAGGATCTGCACGTTTTGAAAGTAATTTTCATATTTTTGAGAACAACAGCATTCCCTTTTCATAAACGGACTAGTCTGAAAACCATTTTGTGACGGTTGGATTGGTTGCTAAATGAACAAATCAAAATCCATTCCAGTTACTAAGGGGCGAGTCCGGGTTAAGTCCATTGTTACCTGTTCCTGATTTTTGGCCATGTAGGTATCCCTGAGAGTTTCCAGTTCTTCGACATCAGACTTCATCGCCTGGAATAGTCAGCAATACACACTGAAGTTGAGATTGCAAATACGTGGTCTAAACTAGTTGTATAACATTATAACAAGAAATCAGTAACACTCATGGATGTACAGGTGAATATATGACGTTTCAAGCCAATCCGACTTACGGTAACAGAGATACACATAGTAGGCAGCCGAAAACACCGACCGACCTACTTACTAATCGATCGACCATCTAACCGACTGACCATTGTGGGCTATATAGAATGAAAATATGGATGATGATGCTAAAGAAGTGTTTGAAGTAAGTCGGTGTACGGGTTGCATAGGTATGTAAAAACTTTGAAAAAAGATTTTGCAATTTTAACACAAAATTCAAAGTCATTTGACCTTGGGCATGTGGGCTGCATGGGGTGATATGATGAAAATATGGATATGGCTGATGATAAGGAAGTGCTTAAAGTGGAAAGTAAATTGGAGTATGGGTTGTTGAGATATAACGTATGAAACAACTCAAAACAGATTTTGTAAAGCCTTTTACACAAATTTCAAAAGTCATTTGAATGTCCCCAGTGACCTTGACCATGGTTGACCATGGGTATTGAGACATGGGTGTTGAGACATGGGTATTGAGACATGGGTGTTGAGACATGGGTATTGAGACATGGGTATTGAGAATATTGTGTTGTTGAGACATGGGTATGAGACATGGGTGAGACATGGGTATTGAGACATGGTATTGTTGAGACATGGGTGTTGAGATGGGTATTGAGAATGTGTAGACATGGGTGTTGAGACATGGGTATTGAGACATGGGTATTGAGACATGGGTGTTGAGACATGGGTATTGAGACATGGGTGTTGAGACATGGGTATTGAGACATGGGTGTTGAGACATGGGTATTGAGAGGTGTTGAGACATGGGTGTTGAGACATGGGTATTGAGACATGGGTATTGAGACATGGGTGTTGAGACATGGGTATTGAGACATGGGTGTTGAGACATGGGTGTTGAGACATGGGTATTGAGACATGGGTGTTGAGACATGTGTTAGACATGGTGTTGAGACATATGGGTGTTGAGACATGGGTGTTGAGACATATGGGTGTTGAGACATGGGTGTTGAGACATATGGGTATTGAGACATGGGTGTTGAGACATGGGTGTTGAGACATATGGGTATTGAGACATGGGTGTTGAGACATATGGGTGTTGAGACATGGGTGTTGACATATGGGTTTTGAGACATGGGTTTTTGTTGAGAATATGGGTGTTGCGACATGGGTTGTTGAGACATGGGTATGGACATTGGGTATTGAGACCAATGGTATTGAGACATTGGGTGTGAGACATGGGTTATTGAGACCAGGTATTGAGACGATGGGGTGTTGAGACATGGGTATTGAGACATTGGTATGAGACATGGGTGTTGAGACATGGGTATCGAAGACATGGGTATTGAGAAATGGTTGTTGAGTCATGGGTGTGAGACATGGATATGAGACATTGGGTATTGAGAGGTGTTGATAAGACATGGGTGTTGAGAGTATTGAGACATGGGTTATTGAGGCATGGGTGTTGATACAATGGGTTGTTGAGACATGGGGTTGTGAGACATGGGTATTGAGGACTGGGTAATGAGAGGTTTTGAGACTATGGGGTGTGTTGAGAGGTAATTGAGACATGGGTATTGAGACATGGGTGTGTTGAGACATGGGTGTGAGACACCTCAAAATGGGTGTTGAGACACCTCAACATGGGTGTTGAGACATGGGGTGTTGAGGACATGCGTGTTGTCGAGACAATGGTTGGTGTTGAGACATATTGGGAGTTGAGACATGGGTGTTGAGACATGGGTGTTGTGACATGGGTGTGTTGAGGAATATGGGTGTTGGACATATGGGTGTTGAGACATGGGTGTTGAGACATGGGGTGTGAGACATGGTGTGTGAGACAATGGGTATTGAGACATGGGTATATGAGACTGGGTGTTGACTGGGTATTGACATGGGTATTGAGACATGGGTGTTAGACATGTATTGAGATGGGTGTTGAGACATGGGGTGTTGGGAGATGGGTATTGAGACATGGGTGTTGAGACATGGGTAGATGGGTGTTGAGACAGGGCTCACATGGTGTTGAGCTCACATTGTGTTGAGATGGGTTGTGGGAGACATGGGTGTTCGGGAGACATGGGTGTGTGAGTCAGGGTGTTGAGACACCTCAACATGGTGTTGAGACACCTCAACATGGGTGTTGACATGGGGTGTTGAGACATTGGGTTGTCGATACATGTGTGTTGAGACATATGTGTTGGCATGGGTGTGAGACATGGGTGTGAGATGGGGTGTGTTGAGACATGGGGTTGAGACATATGGGTGTTGACATGGGTTGTTGAGACATGGTGTAGACATGGGTGAGACTGGGGTATTGACATGGGTGTGAGACAATGGGATGAGACATGGTTTGAGAACTAACATGGGTTGTTGACACTCACATGGGTTTGAGGACATGTTGTGAGACATGGGTTTCGGGAGACATGGGTGTTGAGACATAATGGGGTTGACACAATGGGTGAGACATGGGGTGTTGAAGACTGGGTGTGTGAGACATTGTGTTGAGAATGGGTGTGAGACATGTTTGAGACATGGGTGTTGAGACATGGGTGTTGAGAATGGGTGCTGAGACATGGGTGTTGAGACATGGGTATTGAGACATGGGTGTTGAGACATGGGTGTTAAGACATGGGTGTTGAGACATGGGTGTTGAGACATGTGTGTTGAGACATATGGGTGTTGAGACATGGGTGGGTGTTGAGACATGGGTGTTGAGACATGGGTGTTGAGACATGTGTGTTGAGACATATGGGTGTTGAGACATGGGTGTTGAGACATGGGGTGTTGAGACATGGGTGTTGAGACATGGGTATTGAGACATGGGTGTTGAAACATGGGTGCTGAGACATGGGTGTTGAGACATGGGTGTTGAGACATGGGTGCTGAGACATGGGTGTTGAGACATGGGTGTTGAGACATGGGGTGTATGTGGACCAAAGCACTATCCATAGACACATTGTGGCCAAATATTATTAAAATGAGTTCACAAGTTATTAATAAATAAAAGGTGTTACAACAGCATATACGTACGCGTACATATATACATACAAACATACATGGGCTAACGCTATATCCCATTTTGCCTATTTGCGAGAGAAAAGATATTGAAAACGATGCGACAAACCTTCATTTTCTGAACATTTTCTTCCATTTCCTTCTTAGCTTTATGTAGATATTCCATCTTGCGCTTCTGGTCAGTGACCTTGTCCTTCAGCTCGATCACGTTCGTTTCTTGTTCCCGTGTTTTCTGCCGCATCTCTGTGTTGGACTTCATAAGCTCCATGTTCCGTGATGATAGGCTGTCGTTCTGTTTCTTTATCTGAAGTTGATATATAGAGAATAACAGGCTAGTGTCTTTTGATATCATGTTTATCAGGCAAGGCTAGGAAACGTGTAGGAATTCTGAGGCTCGTCGAGGAATTCCTACCGTTTCCGAGCCGAGCCTGATAAAATTGATATTAAAAGACAGTAGCCTGGTATTCTATTTATCAGGTAATGTTTTACACTTGAAAATGACCACATATGACGTTGTTATCTATGGACAGAACGCGGACTTGCTTATGTTGCATAATTACACCGACGTCATTCGATAACGGCATGTGACATCATCTGACCAATGGAACGTCAGTTTTCACTTCGTTATAACCGGATGTTTGTATCAGGTCAATGCCCGATACAACAATATGTTATCAGTCAGTACGTATTCGGTCAATACAGGGCAGGTTGCCTGATAAAAACCCTTTCAAGCCTAAATGTCATGGCTTCTAAATAGAAGATCTTACACGAGTGATCATTTTATATATTTATTAAACAAGCTTACTGATTTCATAAGAAACGAGGCTATGCCGAGTTTCTTATGAAATTAGTGAACATGTTTAATAAATATCATATTAAATCATCACAAATGTTAAGATTATATTTATTGAATAAGCACATCATCATACATTGAAGCTATTAATGGTCACCAAACTTGTTTTCTGTAACAAACTAATTTGCATATTTATTACACTAGTGTAATATGATTTTTATTACACTATGTTAATACATTGTGAGCACCCATTTTATGCAATACATTCAAAATATGTTTATCCGAAATTTCTCTACAGAAAGTTCAGACTAACTACAGCAGTAATGCTGCTAAACTTGGTATTGGTGGACCCATAGTGCTGATGACTGGAACATGGTTATCATTAACCCTTTCAACACCACAGACCTCTATAGAGACAATGTTTGCAAACAGTGCAGATCCAGATGAGCCGGCTCGTAACGAGCCGTCTCATCAGGATCTCCACTGTTTGTTAATAATTTTAAACGTCGTACAGATTACCATTTTAGAAGAATGGGATAATTTGAATGAACAAAATTAATGAAATAGCGTGAAACATTGGCATGGAACATCCTATTAAGTTACTTGGTGTTGAAAGGGTTAAAAGGAAGAAACCAGCGTCATATTGATGAACAATAGACTTACCTTACAACTCACGAGTGCTGGCATTACGCAAAACAAAAACAATAAATAAACCATGTGATTTCCGACTGTGAAAATGCCAGTGTCTTTTGATGTCAAGTTTATCAGGCTCGGCTCCGACAAAGGTATGAATTCATTGGCAAGCCTCGGAAATTCCTACATGTTTCCCAGACATGCCTGATAAACTTGATATCAAAAGACACTGACCCTGTATTCTGTATATATAGTTCACCCTACTTTCTAAGCCAATCACTGGGCAGCTGTGTGCTTCACTTATTTCACTTATTGCAACGTTTAACCCCAATCAGTTACATATTACCAGATTTAATCATTAACTGTTTGACAGGAAATGGAAATTCAACACATGGATGGGACATTGCATTATACACTTGCCTGAACTATAAGTATGCTAGCGTTCCCTCGCATTTAATTCCTTAAAAATTCAATATGTGAACACTAACTTGTATGTGCAGTGCTCCAGATAAGCTGCGTATTTGCGTAAATACCCATTAAAATTGCCAAAAACCCAATTGAAATCAGAAGTAGCAAGTATCAAACAGCAATAAAAATGATGTGATACCTTTATCATGCTGCACAAAACAATACACAGACCACAAATATAGCATATTTTTCTTATTTTCCATGAAAACACATCTTGGTATTTCATTACAATTGTCTCCAAGGAGACAATTCTAATGAAAAGCCAAGACATGTTTTCATTTCGAAGCAAATTATTCAAACTACTGTCTGTTGATGTGTAAACAGTAGTGTGATTTTATTTTACCCAATTAAAATATTGAAATACCCAATTGCTTCAGATATGATGGAGTGAAAATACTCAATTACTAATTCCTTATCTGGAGCACTGACAAGAATACCTCGGCAATATCTTTGGTGTTTTTTCTCGTGGATTTATCCCGTTCTTTCCGTAACTCATCACGAAGACTTTCCATTTGCTCCTCGAATCTCCGAAGCTCGGCTTTCCATTCCTGCTGTTCGCGATTCCTGCAACATACAGCACAACATACAGCATGACATACAGTACAACATACATCACGACATACAGTACAACATACAGTACAACATACAGCACGACATACAGTACAACATACAGTACAACATACAGCACGACATACAGCACAACATACAGTACAACATACAGCACGACATACAGTATAACATACAGTACAACATACAGCACAACATACAGCACGACATACAGCACGACATACAGCACAACATACAGTACAACATACAGTACAACATACAGTACAACATACAGTACAACATACAGTACGACATACAGCACAACAAAGAACAGTACAACATACAGCACGACACATACGACATACGAGCAGACAATACAGTACAACGTACATACAAGTACAACATACAAGTACACATACACTACACCAATACAGTACAACATACAGCAACAACATACAGTACAACACAAACGTACAACATACACACGACATATAACAGTAACACAATACAGTACAACACATACAGTACAACATACAGTGCGACATACAGTACAACAAACAGTACAACATACAGTACAACATACAGCAACAACATTAACAGTAGCAACAATTACAGCACATACATACAACATACAGCACGACATACAGTACACAATACAGTACAAGTACAACATACAGTACAACATACACAACAACATACAAGTACGACATAACAGCACGACATACAGTACAAACACACAAAGTACACATACAGCACGACATACAGTACAACATACAGTACAACATACAGTAAACACATACAGCGCCGACATACAGTACAACAACAGTACAACATACAGACACAAACACAACAACATACAGTACAACATACAGCACAACATAACAGTACACAATACAGTACACAGACATACACATACAGCACAACAATACAGTAACACATACCACAACGACATACAGTACAATAAGTACATACAACAACATACAACATACTTACAACATACAGTACAACATAACAGCACAACAAAATACAGTACAACATACAGCAACGACATACAGCACGACTTACAGTACAACTAACAGTACAACATAGAGCACGACATACAGTACAACATACAGTACAATACGTACAACAACCAGCACGACACAGTACGACATACGTACACAATACAGACACATCAGTACAACATACAGCAACATACGTAACATACACACACCAGTCAACACATACAACACGCAACACATACAGCACGACAATACAGTACAACATACAGCACGACAATACGTATACAACATACAGACACTCAGACATACACACGACATACAGCAACACATACAAGTACAACATACATACAAACAGCACGACATACATACAACACGCACGACATACAGTACAATACAGACACATACGCAACGACAATACATACAATACAGCACACATACAGTACAACATACAGGCATACAGCACGACATACAGCACGACACATACAACATACAGACAATACAGCACGACATACAGCACACATACACACATACAGCCGACATACTACACTACAGTCAACATACAGTACAATACAGCGTGACATACAGTACAACATACAGTACAACATACAGCGCGACATACAGTACAACATACAGTACAACATACAGCGCGACATACAGTACAACATACAGTACAACATACAGTACAACATACAGCGCGACATACAGTACAACATACAGTACAACATACAGCGCGACATACAGTACAACATACAGTACAACATACAGCGCGACATACAGTACAACATACAGCACAACATACAGTACAACATACAGTACAACATACAGTACAACATACAGTACAACATACAGTACAACATACAGCGCGACATACAGTACAACATACAGTACAACATACAGCGCGACATACAGTACAACATACAGTACAACATACAGCGCGACATACAGCGCGACATACAGTACAACATACAGTGCGACATACAGTACAACATACAGTACAACATACAGCACGACATACAGTACAACATACAGTACAACATACAGTACAACATACAGTACAACATACAGCACGACATACAGTACAACATACAGCACGACATACAGTACAACATACAGTACAACATACAGTACGACATACAGCACGACATACAGTACACATACAGCACGACATACAGTACAACATACAGTACAACATACAGTACAACATACAGTACGACATACAGCACGACATACAGTACAACATATAGTACGACATACAGTACAACATACAGTACGACATACAGCACGACATACAGTACAACATACAGCGCGACATACAGTACAACATACAGTACAACCTCTCTAACTTGGACAACCACAAACCTTCTGTGTGTTTTACTGCAATTTTACTATGTTTCATTTTCATGTATCTCTGATGGTTGTGTCATGGATAGATCACAAAGCACACATGTATTGTATCTATCAATTACAGTGGAACAACTCTCAACTGGACATGCTGGGGACAATTAATTACCGTGAGAGTGAAATGGCAAGGACAGAGACACATCTCCACTCAATTAATTTCTGACAGAGAGTGGAAAGGGAAGGATATAGACATCTCAGCTCAATTAATTACCGAGAGAGTGGAAAAGAAAGGATAGACACATCACCACTCAATTGATTACCAAGAGAGAGGAATTGGAAGGAGATAGACACATCTCCACTCACTTAATAAATTTCCGAGAGAGTGGAAAGGCAAGAACAGAGACACATCTCAACTCAATTAATTACCAAGAGAGTGGAAAAGTAAGGTAAGGTTAGACACCATTCCACCTTACTTGAATTTCGGAGAGTTGGAAAGCAAGAGAGGGGGACAACCTGATGGAAAGGAGTGGAAAAGTAAGGATAGACAACATCTCCATTAATTGAATTCCGAGAGAGTGGAAAGGCAAGAACAGAGATTCCACCGGGATGAATGGAAAAGTGGAAAAGGTAAGGATAGACGACATCTCCACTTAATTGATTTCCGAGAGAGGTGGAAAGGCAAGTAAAGAACAGAGACCACACCGAGAGAGTGGAAAAGTAAAGGATAGACCACATCTCCACTTAATTGTATTTCCGAGAGAGAGGAATGGCAAGAACAGAGAACACATTCCGAGAGAGTGGAAAAGTAAGGATAGACACATCTCCACTTAATTGATTTCCGAGAGAGTGGAAAGGCAAGAACAGAGACACACCGAGAGAGTGGAAAAGTAAGGATAGACACATCTCCACTTAATTGATTTCCGAGAGAGAGGAAAGGCAAGAACAGAGACACACCGAGAGAGTGGAAAAGTAAGGATAGACACATCTCCACTTAATTGATTTCCGAGAGAGAGGAAAGGCAAGAACAGAGACACACCGAGAGAGTGGAAAAGTAAGGAAAAACATCTCCACTTAATTGATTTCCGAGAGAGAGGAAAGGCAAGAACAGAGACACACCGAGAGAGTGGAAAAGTAAGGATAGACACATCTCCACTTAATTGATTTCCTGAGAGAGAGGAAAGCAGAAAACCAGAGACACATCGAGAGAGTGGAAAAGTAAGGATAGACACATCTCCACTTCATTAATTTCCGAGAGAGTATAAAGGCAAGGATAAAGACAAATCTTGACTCACTTGTCATTTTTGAGTTTACTGTTCTGCGAGTCCTTCTTGCCGAGCTCCACCTGTAGACTCTCAACGACGCTCTGTAGTTGCGAGTGGGACGACATCACCGACTCCAGCGTCGACGCAATCTCCTTATTTACCGCCTTCGCATCCTCGTTGTTCCGCTGGAGCGAGCGAATCTGTGGAGCAAACAGCCGACATGGTGAATAATTAAAGTGAAGAGAAAACTAAACGACAGGTACATGTAAGCACCTATGAAACATGCATAACTGTTCTATACAATGTTCTATAGGGTACTGAACATTGTTTAACCCACTTCAGCCTAAGGACACGATGATTTTAGTTGAAACAAGAAATGCGTCTGTCAACGCGGATGCCACCTGCAGCATATTTGAGAAACTGTGACAAAGTGGTTAACCGAAAAGTGTGACGGACGGACAGACGGACGGACGGACAGACGGATGGACAGACAGACGGACGGACGGTCCAAACACTATATGCCACCCGTTTCTTCGAAACCCGGTGGCATAAAAATATCAAGAAAATTTTTATTACTCCATATAGGTATATGTTGTTACCACTCATTTGAACCGTCTCATTGAGACGGTTCAAATGAGTGGTAACAACATATATTTCTGCGATGAAATAAAGAAAATAGGGAATTTGTTCCTCAAAAGTTTCATACTCCCATCACTAATGGGTTAAACTTGGTCCAATTCAAATTTCTCTTCAGAATGTTCAGACTAACTACATAAGTAATGTTGCTAAATTTGGTATTGTCGGACTCGTAGCGTTAACGGCTGGAACATGGTCATCATTAAGAGGAGGAAGAAACCGCAGTCGTATTGATGAAACATAAGATTTACACGAGACCTCATGGGTGCAGCCATTAATCCAGACAAAACATGTGATCCATACCCTGTGAAAGGTTCTACACAAAGAAGGTGCCCCTTCACCAAGTTTGATACGCCATTATACTATTTTTTCACTCATTCTTAACCCTTAAAAGGCGGGAAAATTGTGCAAAATATTTTCTCTTTTTTTTCTCAAGAAAAACATGGTTTAACAGCACATAGAATCATTTCCAATTGGAAATGATTCTAAATTGCTGCCAAACAATGTGTTTCCTGAGAAAACAGGAAATTAAAAAATAAACAGCCGATGACAAAATTTAATTCAGCATTGTAAGGGTGAATCTTAGGGGAAACAATACAAACCTTTCGTTTCTCGCGCTCCTCCACACTTTGTACGTGGGTGAGCAGTTTCTGGTTCTTCTTCATCAATTCGTCACGTGACTCGGTCACAGAGCTGTAGTCATTGTGATGGGTGTCCAGTCTCGTCTGTGCCTGTTTTAGCTGGCTATCCTGCCGCTGTATCGTGATCTTCAACTCACTGATTTCCGTCTCCGACTGTAAGCAAGAAATAAG
Organism: Conchocele bisecta; assembly: GCA_029237695.1. Classification (NCBI taxonomy): domain Eukaryota; kingdom Metazoa; phylum Mollusca; class Bivalvia; order Lucinida; family Thyasiridae; genus Conchocele; species Conchocele bisecta. The sequence continues at coordinate 1,097,421 of CM055279.1, forward strand.
TTACCGGTACTATCCAGAAATATTTTTATCGATAGGTCAAAAAATAAATGGAGAGCATAGATGGTTGTTTCCGTTAACCTTTTAAGGAAACACGGTTATCAGCCCTAAAAAAAGTTACTATTCTTAACCCTTTGAACCCGAAATCCCGCTATATCGGTTTATGCAAAAAGTGCAGATCCAGATCCAGACTTATCGAAAGTAATTTTAATATTTTTGAGAACAAAAACACCCCCTTTTCATAAATGGACAAATCTGAAAATCATTTTGTGACCATTGGATTGGTTGGAACATTAGTATATCACAGTCCATTCCAGTTCCTTAGGGTTGAAAGGGTTAAGGAATTAAATGCAAGGGAGTGGTAACTACAGTTGCATCTAATTCCTTAAAAATCCATCATGTAAATAATAACTTACTTTTAGTTTAACCAAGTTTTACTATGCATCTCTCATCCAAGTATTAATTTTCCATTTCCTGTCGAACAGTTAATAATTAAATCTGGTAATTTGTAACTTATTGGGGTTCAATCAGAGCTCCAGTTAAGGTGCGTAATCTGACCAACTAGGGGTGAAATATTTTTGTTATTTCTTCATCAATTAGATGGCCGCGGCCTGCATGTCGCGCCTTGTGGCGAGGCATTGACACGACAAAAAGATATAGTATAACGAAAAACTTTAACCAAAAAACTTAAACCAAGAAATTTAACCGGACACACGTACGAATGTACGTACGCCAAAGTGCCGACTATATCGTGCTTTCCGCAAGCGGGCGCGAAAAAAACTTTAACCAAAAACTTCAAAGTAATTTGACCTTGACAATGGGCACAGGGGCCGCACGGGAGGGGGGTAGAATGAAAATATAGATGATGATAAACACCCATGTGAAGTTTCAAGGTAATGGGCAAAGTAGTTGCAGAGATATAGTATAACAAAAAACTTTAACCAAAAAACTTAACCAAAAACTTTAACCAAAAAACTTAAACTTTAACCAAAAAACTTAACCAAAAACTTCAAAGTAATTTGACCTTGACATTAGGCACAGGGGCCGCATGTGAGGGGGGTAGAATGAAAATATAGATGATGATAAACACCCATGTGAAGTTTCAAGGTAATGGGCAAAGAAGTTGCAGAGATATAGTATAACGAAAAACTTTAACCAAAAAACTTAACCAAAAAACGTAACCAAACAACTTAACCAAAAACTTTAAACAAAAAACTTAACCAAAAAACTTAACCAAAAACTTCAAAGTAATTTGACCTTGACATTGGGGAGTGCTTTAGAATCGTCTCATTGAGACGATTCTAAAGCACTCCCAATTTGCCATTTTTGATGGAGAAATAAGAAATTTACCTACAAATTACGCACCTTAACTGGAGCTCTGGGTTCAATCTTGCAATATGTGAAATCAGTGGAGCTCGATACTGGCCAGTGATTGGCTTAGAAACTAGGGCGAAGTATAAGGAATATTCCTCTGAAATATGCCGTTTATTTCAGGGATTAGCAAGGTTGTGAATGGGTTTCTAGTGCATATACCTGACTGTATTTAGCGGCCAGTAACTCCGACAACTGCTTATACTTGGCTGTATCCAAGTCTGCCTTCCGCAGCTGTTCTAACTCCATCAGGTTTTGTTCCGCCTGCGTCTGTAGACGGCCATTCTCATACGCCATCTTGTTCTTCTGGTCCATCATCTCTTTTAATGTGTTTTCAATGTGCTTCTGTGCAATCTGGAAAGGATTAAAAAAAAAATGTTAATAGAATTTAAAACAGATGTTTGTAAATCCGATAAAGAAACCTGTGCATAGCACACGTTTCTTTATAGGATATACAACCACCAAGGGAAATAAATTCATATTTTTCAAATGTGCTTCTGTGTAATCTGGAAAGGAATAAGATTTTTTGCTATCATTGTCAAAGAGGTGCAAATTTTAAAAGGAAACTATATATAGTGCCGAGGAACGGAGCTAAACGCACAGAGTGGTATGGATGGCTAAATCATTTGTCAAACGCCATATACTAGTATTTGTTTCTGATGTAGAGTAGTAGCCGATTATTATATCAACTTTGGTAGCCGTAGGTGTTATAGTGGTCGAAGAACCGACTTAAACGCACAACAAAGTGGTTCGGATGACTTAGTCATTTAAATGGAAAAAAGTAGGTCAAGATCATAGGAAGGTGAAACATTATATGTCAGTTTCTAATGTAGAGCATAACAAATTTATTGTATGCAACTTTGGTAGTCGTAGGTTTTATAGTGGCTGAGGAACGGACTTAAACACACAAAGTGGTCCAAAACATGCTACAGACGGACGGACAAGGGAAAATAATAATGCCCCCACCCAACCCAAAAATAAATGTGTGGGGGCCAGGGCTCCAGATAAGGAATTAGTAATTGAGTATTGTCACTCCATCATTTCTGAAGCAATTGTGGGTATTTCAAAATTTTAATTGGGTAAAATAAAATCACACTACTGTTTACACATCAACAGACAGCAATTATTGAATAGTTTGCTTTGAAATGAAAACATGTCTTGGTATTTCATTAGAATTGTCTCCTTGGAGACAATTCTAATGAAATAACAAGATGTGTTTTCATGGAATATAAGAAAAATATGCTATATTTGTGGTCTGTTTATTGTTTTCTGCAGCATGATAAAGGTACCACAAATTATGTATTGCTTTTTGATACTTTCTACGTACTTCTGATTTCAATTGGGTTTTTAGCAATTTTAATTGGGTATTTAAGCAAATACGCAGCTTATCTGGAGCTCTGGTGAGGGCATAAAAAAAAAGAAACAAGTATATAACACACTTTTCTATGTAGGATTTACAAACATTGAGGAAAATAAATTCACGCAGTTGAAAATCATGATTGAATATATTGTTCTATTTTCAAAGTGATTTTGGGCAACTAATAATGAAATTTCCCTCGAGATGTTTGCAAATGCTATAACGAAACAAGTGTGTAGCACATTAACTAAATGATCCTTTGGCACAAATAATCTTTGATTTTAACTTATAAATTCAATGATGGAAATTGGCTAAAAAGAATTATAAACCCGGAGGACACAAACCATTGCCTGGGCACAGGTTGAAGTAATGGACCGAGGTCTATAAATACATTAAATATACCTAAAAGCATTAATAAGTGGAGAAAAAAAATATGCTAAAAAAATATTCTTAACTCCCTCCTATAGGATGGAGTTAATAATTTTGTTTAGCTTATTTTTTAGCTTATATATTTAATGCTTTTAGGTATACATTGTATTTCATGTATTTATATACCTCGGTACATACTTCAACCTGCCTGGGTACTGCAGCAATACAAAGGTCTAATATAGAACCAGAAATAAATACCGTATACTTATTAGCAATATGTTTGTGTGACGTTTAAGAAAATGGGGCTGACTAAGTCTGCAACCAGCCAGATCTGAGCATCCACACAGTCTGAACTGGGTCTACACTCTACACTCTTTGCTATTGTGTTGAGATAACATTTGTCATCACTGTTAACAAAATGAATGTGAAAGCATGTGTTGCTGGTCAGGAATTGATTTGATTTAATGATGTTTAAAGGCCTGTCAACAGCTACGGTCATTTTAGGTCAAGTTAACAATCCCATATGTTACCTGTATTGATGGGGGGGGGGGGGGGGGTGGGGGGGGGGGGGGGGGGGGGAAGATAAATCCCAAAATCAGAACTGAATATTTACGAAAAAATATATATTCAGCCCTGAAAATTAGAATAACCTAACCTGGTGCCACTCACCACACCAGAGTCACTTAGCCTCACTAGCCAAAAGTAATAAGATTAGTACTAATCTTATTTCTTTTATAATGGGCATAACCGGATTAAACTCTACCATACCAGAAAGCCAAAACGGTCAAACCAACGATATCGAGATGAAACCCATCGTTAATGAAGCAGAACCCTTCACATGCTCCCAAGCTGGTCAGCAGCTACACTGGTAAACAATTCAATAAGCCCCGTTCCCCTGTATTGCCTGTTGGGGTCACTTATGGTTGCAGACCAGTTATTCATGCAATGATAAAAACGTTACACAAGTTTCAGAGATTCCAACACCACCATAACCTCATGTTAAAACAAGATCTAACTACTGGTATCACACACCATACTAACCCTCTATATTTGGACACCATTTGTTTCGGGAAAACCCCCAGGGGTTTCCCGAAACAAATTGTATCCAAATACACTGTTATTGCGATAAACATGTACAACCATACACACACTATTTATTGGGACACTCTTTGTTGTGGGGAAAACCATATGAATTTATACGTGTTTCCCAGAATAAATTGTGTCCGAATATTTAATGTTATTATGGTATCATAATCTATAAGGCACGAAGTAAAATATTTCTTCCCTCTCTCTACATATCCATCAAAATGGCTAGAAATAAAATAATGTTAAGAGTGGGCAGGAAGGAAAATGATTTGCCTCTTTTCATTCCCATACTAACCTTAAATAATGGAAATTGTCCCTATAAGTGAATGATTTTACATGTGTGATGATCGAGTTAAAGGTACATGCCCACTCAGTAGGCACAAACTGTTCTTTATATCAGAGACATCATCTGAGACATTTTCTGGCCAAATAAACATTCATTCACCATTACCCCACGCATTAATTCAATTTAATTGGCATTATTATACATTTTATATCAGACGTAAATTTTCACAGCGATATCACGGGCGATAACTGTGTTTCCTTAAAATGTTAAAGGTACATGCCCACTCAGTAGGCACAAACTGTTCTTTATATCAGAGACATCATCCGAGACATTTTCTAGCCAAATAAACATTCATTCACTATCAGTAAAATAAATATTACTAAATGATTATACATGCATCTGTATACCGGTAGTGGGCACTCGTAATTTTTAGAACTGGTGGAATAGAGACACAATTATACACTTATTTAATTCCCATAAAGAACATTTTGTGCCTACTGAGTGGGCATGTACCTTTAATAATATTTATTAAATAAGTTTAGTGATTGCGTAAGAAACGAGGCTATGAACAAACTTGATAAACCTCTTGTTATCATGGTGAGACTCATTGTAAAAAAAGTTAACCCTTAGACAGCTACACACAACAATTGTCGTCTGCTGTTGCTTTCATATCTTGCCTTATTTCTCAATAAAAACATGGTTTGACAGCACTTCAGAATCATTTCCAATGGAAATGATTCTGAAGTGCTGTCAAAGCATGTTGTAAATTATTCTAAAGTGCTGACAAAGCATGTTTTTGATGATAAAAATGGAAAATAAACAGCAGACGACAAAAAAATTAAGATAGCAGTGTAAGGGTTAATAGAATTCAAGAAACGATGGTGCTGTATATGTATACTGTAATAGCATAAAACCTTGATGTATTGAGACACAACTATAGAGTGACGCTTGTCCACAAACATATGTGTATCCCCGCAGTCAACAAAAACAATAGAGGAAGAAAACTAATATGTTAATAAGGTGAGTTTTCATACTTGGCGTGACACACCTTTGGGTCATAATCTATGCATGTGTGAAGTTTTATATTCGAGTTATGCTCCGGACATGAAATCTGTGCACAAAGAAACAAAAAAAAAGAGACAACTCAAAAATTAGTGAGGCATGTGTAGATATTCGTGCATGTGACACACCTTTGGGTCATGGACTACGCATGTGTGAAGTTTCATGAAAATATTCAAACGGGTATTCGAGTTCTGCTATGGATACAAAACAAAGGGAGATAACTCTAAAAATTAGTGAGGCAAGAGTTGTCATTCTAATCAATGAGCAAAAAAACTCTATAAGATGCCCACCGACTAAGACGCCCACCGATTCGGACCTAAACAAAGTGAAATAACTAAAAGATTAGTGAGGCAACAGTTGTCTTACACACGACACACCTTTGGGTCGTGGTCTATACATGCGTGACGTTTCATGAAAACATTCCAAAGGGTATTTGAGTTATGCTCCGGACACAAAATCAGTTCACCAAAAAACAAAGGGCAAGAGTTGTTATTATTTTGACCGACACACCTTTTGGTCATGGTCTATGCATGTGTGAAGTTTCATGGAAATATTCAAAAGGGTATTCAAGATGCAGTGTCAAATCCATAGTAGCCCCCCAACCTTCGCCCGGGGGATACAATTATTAGACATCAAACAAAACAGTTGGCGCACCAATAACATATATGTTACCACATGTACAAACGGTAATATAAACATAGATTTCAAACAATAGGCTATATATCACGTGTACTCACAATTGCAAAGTTAACATTTATTTTTACATGTAAACAGTGTAGACCCAGACTTAACTTGTTGATTTGTCATGCCATATATATTATAAATATGGTCACTAATGTTTGTCCTAATAAATGTAACCAGAATTTGATGAGGGGAACACGATTTTCTGCCTTGTTGCATACAAGAATTTCCTTTTGCAAATGATGAGCTCGCAAATTTTCATCAACTTTCAACATCAAATACGCAAACTATGCATTGTATTTGTAAGCAAAATCACAGAAATAAAGAGATTTATATCACAGAAATTTATATCACAGAGATAGAGATTTATATCACAGAGATACAGAGATTTATATCACAGAGATTTATATCAGAGATTTATATCACAGAGATTTATATCACAGAAATACAGAGATTTACATCACAGAGATACAGAGATTTATATCACAGAGATACAGAGATTTATATCACAGAAATACAGAGATTTATATCACAGAGATACAGAGATTTATATCACAGAGATACAGAGATTTATATTACAGTGATACAGAAATTTATATCACAGAAATACAGAGATTTATATCACAGAAATACAGAGTTTTATATCACAGAGATTTATATCACACAGAAATACAGAGATTTATATCACAGAGATTTATATCACAGAAATACAGAGATTTATATCACAGAAATACAGAGATTTATATCACAGAGATTTATATCACAGAGATACAGAGATTTATATCAGAGATTTATATCACACAGAAATACAGAGATTTATATCACAGAGATTTATATCACAGAAATACAGAGATTTATATCACAGAAATACAGAGATTTATATCACAGAGATTTATATCACAGAGATACAGAGATTTATATCACAGAGATTTATATCACAGAAATACAGAGATTTATATCACAGAGATTTATATCACAGAAATACAGAGATTTATATCACAGAGATACAGAGATTTATATCACAGAAATACAGAGATTTATATCACAGAGATTTATATCACAGAGATTTATATCACAGAAATACAGAGATTTATATCACAGAAATACAGAGATTTATATCACAGAGATACAGAGATTTATATCACAGAAATACAGAGATTTATATCACAGAGATTTATATCACAGAGATTTATATCACAGAAATACAGAGATTTATATCACAGAGATACAGAGATTTATATCACAGAGATACAGAGATTTATATCACAGAAATAAAGAGATTTATATCACAGAAATACAGAGATTTATATCACAGAGATTTATATCACGGAGACACAGAGATTTACATCACAGAGATTTATATCATTGATGCGGGCGTGTTGAAAAATGTTTTTAAAATACAAGGTCTGTGAAAGAGGTTGTTGATTAAAGAAAGGTTAGCCCTCCGGGCCAGAATACAGAAACAGCACCACATGTCTGTTGGGTCTACACTGTTAATACATGCAACAATCCAATACTATAATCTGGGTTGGTAAGGCACACACGTTGTATTAACCAGTGATCACAGTTCAATAATGTCATTTTGAACTTTAGAAATGAGATTAGTAGCATGTGTCTCTAGTCACAAGAATATTGTAGATTCAAACTACAATATTCTTGTGACTAAACATGAATAATGTCAATTCTGAGGTTCGTCGAAAAAAAACTTGATATCAAAAGACAGTTTAAGACAATGGAATGGTATTCTATTTATCAGGTAACGATTTACACTGTAGAATGATGTGAAAAGAATGCAGACTTGTTTATGTTGTGTCATTACAACGACGTCATTCGGTAACGTCACATGACGTCATCCAACAAATGGAGCGTCAATTTCAATTCGTTGTAACCCAGATGTTTGTATGAGGTCAATGCCTGATACAACTTTTATCAGTCAGTACGTATTCGGTACATACAGGGCAGGTAACCTGATAAAATGTGTTATCAGTCAACGTGTATTCGGTCAATGCATAGTGAGTTACCAGATCAAAGTGACTTTGATTCTAATGAACTCTGATCATTGGTCAGTTTGGTCTACTACTTGTAATTAAGACAGGTAATGATCAATTAACACATGTAATTAACTAATTAAGACAATTATCTAATTAGCACACTGTTCATCATGACTTACACACCTCGTTGTCACGCTAAAAGAAGACAATATTTTGAATCTCAGCAAATTCTTACTATAAACCGTAAACGTAACTTATTATTTAACATACAAACATTAAAAATATAAAGTCATACAATGAATTGATCTGCTCAACACGAACATAGAACTTCCTTTACCTTATTTGACTGAAGAAAACAAACCTATATAGCACACACAAAATTGGATGAAATAACTGGAAGATATGAATTCAAGTCTCGAAATGATGATATTAAAGGACAGAAGGATAGGTTTTTAAATGTTTAAAAAGAGTTAATTCAAATATTGTCACTTAGTTAAACAATGTATTTGAGCCGTATATGGTTAGTTAACAGCACATGGGGGAAACTTAGAGGGCTGGAAATCGTCGAGCAGCCAGGCATACCCTTCCATCTTCCTGACACATATGAGACATGCCATGTGATTTTGTACCTTCAGACATCTGCGTAATTTCAATATGTTTACGAAATTTATAATATTTTTTATAAATAAAGTAAAAAGTTGACAAAATACAATTCCTCATGTACTCTGATAATTTTGTCAACTTTTGACGCCATTTACGGAAAATATTGTAAATTGTGTAAACATATTTCATGAAATTACGCAGAAGTCCGAAGGTACAAAATCACATGGCGTGTCTCACATGGCAATGACAAGCATATAAACTTCAGTACAAACCTGCTGTTGTTCAAAACTCGACACACGCTCCAACAGTTGAGCATTCTCATGCTCGAGTTGCCTCCGTGCCCGACCGTGGCTATCTAGGTCAAGTTGTTGTTGTTGTACCTTCTTCTGGAGCTTCACCCGCTCGATCGCCATCGAGTCTACAGTCTGGTTCACCTGAAATTCACCAATATATGAAGGTCAGATGGGTCATAATGGATTCAATGATTTGCCTTTGTTGACATACAGTCTACACCTCAAACTCTCTTAACCCTTTCACCCCTAAGTAACTGGAATGGATTTTGACATGTTAATTTTGCAACCAATCCAATTGTCACAATATAATTTTCAGACCAGTCCATTTATGAAAAGGGGGTGTTTTTGTTTTCAAAAATATGAACATTACTTTCAAAAAGTGCAGATCCTGATGAGGCGGCTCGTTACGAGCCGGCTCATCTGGATCTGCACTGTTTGCATAAACCGATATAGCGGGCTTTCAGGGTCAAACTACCCATAACTCAAAGTCAAGTTATTGGTCTCAATTACATGTTCTCCTATATCATAACTCTAGTTAATAACTCAAATTTTCGCTAACTCGAAGTCTTTTCCACAGTCCTTTGGACTTTGAGTAAACGGGTGTAGACAGTATCTCTAAAGTCAAATGGATTGTCTGGTTATCGCAATTGGTAACAAGCATGATTCTCGCCAATGTGGCCCGGGTTCGATCCTCGACCGGGGCAGTAAACGAGATGGTATGGTAGTCGCCAGACCGGAGCAGTGGGTTTCCTCCGGGTGCTCCAGTTTCCTCCCACATTAAGTATCACCCTTACGCCTCCATCTCTGCCAACGAAAGCATTTGTATCAGTGATCTCACGTCAATACACCTTTACGGGTATGAACAATTTTAAATATTTTATTTTTATTATTTCTCAATGAAAGTATATGTTGTGACCACGACATGTATTTCTGAGCTCATATAAAGAAAATATTTAGGATATTTCACAAACAAAATGGCGTATCCTCAGTATAAAATGGGTTAAAATGAGTCGAGATGGTAATTGTGGATCGAATGTGTCGTATAATAGTCGCGGGTCTTAGAAGTCAAAATAATGAAGTAATCCTTCAAGTTATATGACTTTGCGAGAACTGCTTTCATGGTAAATGAGACAAAAAACATGATGTACCTGAACCAGTGTTTATAAAATCATTCTGAGCACACTCATCCAAATACAGACTCGAAATCACAGTTTGATTTGCCAAGATTGAGTGGTATACTCGGACAAGTTTACAAGCATGAGCCCTGATTGGTCGATCATTGCTCAGCCTCGACCAATAAAACTTCATGATGTTGAGCTTGAGAACATACTCAGAGAGGTTTACAATCATGAGATGTGATGTGATTGGTCAAGCATAGCTCAGGCTTGGCCAATCCAACTTCAGTTTTCGAGCATGGAACTGAGCACAAATATTGAAAGCATTAACCCTTTCACCACCACAGGCTTCTATCTGACTGTGTGCACACAATGTAGATCCAGATGAGCCAGCTCATAACGAGCTGTCTCATCAGGATCTGCACTGTTTGTTGAAGAGTTAAGTAGACATTATGGTTGTACAACATGGATATGCCCACTTGGCATACTTGGCGGTAAAAATGGCTCAGCGACCTTGTGATGGTTAACAAGGTCAAGGTCATGTTAATGGTCGCATGAATGTGTCAATTATGACCGCATGTATCAGGTATGTGAATATTAAAGTAATCCATCCAGTAATATTAAAGTCATGGCAAAACGGTGAAGATCTTACAATTTTTTGACGCAAATGGCCACGGATTGATGTACGTACGAATGTATTAACGTACAGATGCACGCACAGACAGAAAAAAAAGTGAAATTCTCCATATCTCCATATGACAGCTGTTAGGACATTAAAGTCTCAATGTGATACATTAATGCTACAATTTTCCACCTACATGTAGGGATAATTAAGTCTGAAGAAATCCACCAACGATTTGTCAGAATCAGAATTTGGCACTTACAAACTTCTTAGTTGTACAAAGTTTAGTGAAACGGGCCCCAGGCATTCCAACCCCTAGGCCACAACCCATGCATACGCACAGACGGAACCTCTTGAGCAAAGCAATATTCGCCCACTTTCAATCACGATTATTCAAAATCCTATTTTAGGGCAAGGGGCCAATAATAAAACGAGCCCTGGTTACTCTACCTCTTCCAATAAGCTCTCCTTGTCATTGAGAACCCTGTCCCGCTCAGTTTGAAGATCGGACAACTGTTCCGTAGCGACTTCAGCTCCTTCTCCAGGCTATCAGCAGTCTTGGTAAACTCATCGTCTTTGCTATTGATACGAGACTTTAATTTGCCAACATCGCTTTCTTGTTTTTTCCTATAGCAAGAAAGTAGAAAACATCTTTTACTGTAATAATATTAAATATTTGGACACCATTTGTTCTGGGATAAGGTCGTCGTCAGGGGAGGTTCGATGGATTCGTACACGAACCGCCATTTTTCAGAGCCAGGAGGATGTTATTTATATAAACGAAGTTCGTGATAGCCATTTTCGGTACATGAATGAGCAGTATATTATTCAAATTCTCAGTTAGCAAAACACAGTCAAGAAAAGACAAACGTCTTGCAATATGCCAATTTTCATAAATACACTACTTAAATTGACCAAAAACTCCAGGAGCTAGTTGTTGTCATAACATACCAGAATGCAAAATCTGGCTTCAACTCTCCGGCTGTGTGAAGCAACCAAAATCTGTAAGGGGTCCAGGGGTAACCCCTGGACCCCTTCCAGATTTTGGTTGCTTCACAGCTGAAAGTCGAACCCCTAATTCAAAGTGAAATTGAAAGGGTTTAATGTCCACCAACAGCCAGGGTCATATAGAGACGGGACCACATTTTAAAGTATCATCCGACAGACCAGTGGGATGGAAATATTATGAAAGTATTTTGATACCTAAGGCGAGGTTTGAACCCACAACCTCCGGATTGGAAATGGTATTCTAACCCCAAGGCCACAATCCATCCCTGAACCCTAATTAAACAAGAAACGAGGCAAAGCCACGAAGGCCAGGTTTTTTCCAAGCATAGACACTTGGATAACATAATTATACCCACTTTTTGTAGACTAGATGGCCATGGCCTGCATGTCGCGCCTTGGGGCGAAGCATGGACACTAAACAAATAGATATAGTAGATGGAAAAACTTTAACGAAAAAAAACACTTTTACCGGACACACGGACGTACAGAACGGACGGACATATGCCAAAATGCCGACGATATCGCGCTTTCCGCAAGCGGGTGCGACAATGATGATAAACACCCATGTGAAGTATCAAGGTAATGGATGAAGCAGATGCAGAGATATAGTTGACGAAAAAACTTTAACAACAAAATTCAAAATAATTTGACCTTGACATTGGGCACAGGGGTCGCACGGTTGGGGTTAGAATGAAAATATGGATGATGATAAACACCCATGTGAAGTTTCAAGGTAATGGGCGAAGCAGTTGCAGAGATATAGTATAACGAAAAACTTTTAACCAAAAAACTTTAACCAGACGTACGTTAAAAAGTTAACGTTGAAAATGGCTAAGTCAATTACGTAGAAATAATAGGTGAAGGTAAAAAAAATGGTCACATGTTGGATAGTTGTATGTGGTAGGCACCACTTGGTTATGAAGCTATGAAAGTTGGTGGTCCTAGGTGGTACAGTACCAAAGAAATGGACTTAAACACAAAAACTTAACATTGTAAATAGCGAAAACTTAACATAGAAAATGGCTAAGTCGACTGCGCGGAAAAAATGGGTCAAGTTAAAAAAAAAGTAACATGTTGGATAGTGATATGTGGTGGGCACCCCTTGATTATGAAGCTGTGAAAGTTTGGTGGGTCCTAGGTGGTACAGTACCAAAGAAATGGACTTAAACACGAAAAACTTAACATTGAAAAACGCGAAAACTTAACATTGAAAATGGCTAAGTCGACTGCGCGAAAAAAATGGGTGAAGTTAAAAAAAAAGTAACATGTTGGATAGTGATATGTGGTGGGCACCCCTTGATTATGAAGCTGTGAAAGTTTGGTGGTCCTAGGTGGTACAGTAACAAAGAAATGGACTCAAACACGAAAACATAACATTGATTGTGGACGCCGCCCGCCCGGCTTTCGCCAATCCAATAGCCTGAATATTTTTAAAAAAAACCTGGCTAAAAATGCTGGTAACGCCCATGTGAGAAACCCCCAAGTCAGCTAGCACAGTCACCTTTTAGAGACGGATTGACAGACTGAAAATAAATCCTTAGATCCATTGATTGACTGATTAATTGATTAACTGATTAATTGATTGTCTGAGTGGGGGAGATTTATTGGTTAGTCGGATATTGTTGTGATGCGATTACCTATGCTAGATCTTAGTTTTTCCCTTGTGAGGTCAGTGACATAATATATGTGGCTGTCAGAACGTGCTCAAATGTCTTAACACTATTTTTATGATCAGATTACCTATGCTAGAGGTTAGAGTTGTTTCTTAAGTTTGTGGTTTTCATTCATACTGTAAGTGACAGAATATGTCTAATTTTGTTATACAAGAGCTTAAATCAAACACCTGTCGTGCTTCTAACATGCAATATAGATCGTTATCAGGCTACAGGAGTGTGCTATTTGATCAGGAGCTAACATGTAAAAGTATGTACGGTTTGTGGGGGATGGCCCCGAGCCACCAAGAACCTATTACAGGAACAATAAATATTTTACAAACATAAAAAAAAGAAAGAAAAAAGGATCTCACAAATCCCATAGGCTCAATTTTCTCAATTTGTCACAATCCTGTAAGCTTAATTTCTCCAGTCACAGCCACACACGACTTACAGTTTTTTCTTCAGTTCGTGGTTTTCCCTTGTCAAGTCGGAGACACTTTCCTGTAGAATTGCGGCATCGTCCTCGGCGTGTTCCTTGTCTCGCACCCGCTTCCTCTCACCCTACAGTTTCACATGGACACGAAATTACACACAGATTATTAATCCCGGTGATGTACAGAATAGAAGGTTAGTGCCGTGAATGGGAAAAAATATCTGGCAAGGCTTAGGAAACGGGATGGGCAAGCTCTGCCGAGCACATCCCGTTTCCGTGCCGCGCCAGATATTCCCATTCACGGCACTAACGTACTATTCTATTTATCCCGTCAACATTACAAATAGCTTTAAAATGCAAAAACTAACGCCAGCCGCATCTCCAAATCGTATTGACAGGATATCAAAAATGTTTCATGGCACCGTGTTTCACGGTACATACACACAGTGTTGATGGGATAAATCTCTGTTCACTCAGTGGAAGGACCAAATAACTTGTGCATTATTTCATGACAATCTACTCACCTTGTTGTCTAAACAGTATGTAACTAGATTGATCAGTTAGCGAGGCTTACGGTATACGCGTAGGCCCAGGTACGTATCCCCTAAATATGTAAATTTTTTCCAAGTGTGTGGATATACATAGATGACTTACTTCTAAATCCTTGCGTAACTGGACAGCTATACTAACGTGCTCGGTGCGTGCTGTGTTTATAACCTCTAAACCATATACTATAAACAGTTACATAGATAACTATGTGATACAAAATGTCGTCTCACTTACTTCCAAATCCTTGCGTAACTGGACTGCTATTCTATCGTGCTCGGTGTGTGCTGTGTTTATAACGCCGGTCAAGTGCTCATTTTGTGACACCAACTCCTTATTGTTCGACTACGGAGAAAACAGTGAACACGGTTAGTGATTGGTTGATTGATTGTGTATGTATACCAGTATGTAGAGGTGTTATAGGTTAGTGATTGGTTGATTGATTGTGTATGTATACCAGTATGTAGAGGTGTTATAGGTTAGTGATTGGTTGATTGATTGTGTATGTATACTAGTATGTAGAGGTGTTATAGGTTAGTGATTGGTTGATTGATTGTGTATGTATACCAGTATGTAGAGGTGTTATAGGTTAGTGATTGGTTGATTGATTGTGTATGTAAACCAGTATGTAGAGGTGTTATCATGGTTATAGGTAGTGATTCACGATCAACAAAATATTAAAATCAACCTCAACACAAAAGATTTCAACGTAATCAATCAAGAATAATACAATCAAACTACATTGCAGAAATGTTACCATATATAGTTGCTATATAGTAAACCAGATATCAGTAACAATGATGGATAATACATTTCTATGTCTTTTGAACTTGATCTTGAGCCCAGCGGCCGCATGGGTGGGCTATCGAATGAAAACAATTATGATGACAAATAAGTATATAAAGTTTCAAGGCAATTCAACTTACGGTGATGAAAGCTTTATTGTACATCTCGGACAGACAGACAGACAGACGAACAGTGTGGCATCGATATGTACCCCGAAAATCTGGGGGTTCACAAAAATATGTCTCAATGCATGGCAACCTTCTAACAATTTTCAGAAGAAATTTATTAACAGATGAACAACAATAACAAAAAATTCTACTATCAATACACTTTTTGTTCTCAATATTTCAACAATTCTTTGCTGATCAGTTTAATTGCTATATGCTTATTTTTTGCTTTCCCCAGGAATGGAAAGTGGCATGGTAAGTAAAATTTTGGGAAAACCACATTTTTAACCCTTACAATGTTGAATTATTTTTTATCGTTTACTGTTTATTTATTTCTATTCCAAACATGCTTTGACAGCACATTAGAATCGTTTCCAATTGAAATGATTCTAAAGTGCTGTCACACCATGATTTTATTGATAAAGAAGACCCAATATCAAACAAAATCAGACAATACTTTTTGTGACAGGAGAAATATGGCTTATGGGTTTTGTGACCAGCCTTGCTCCTGATCAAATAACACATTCATGTAGCCTGATAACAATATATTTTGCTTGTTAGAAGCATGATAGGTGTTTCATTGATCCTGATCAGACTGTGCGGATGCACAGGCTGATCTGGATCTACATTGGTCGCAAAACCAATACACCCCATTTCTTCAGTCGCAGCCACATATTAGCCAAGCAGAAACTGGACCTGATATGGCTTCTAAAATTGCTAAATTGTCATGGACATTTCTGCAAAAGCAAGTACTTTTGATTGATTGATTGGTGTTTAACGGCCTATCAACAGCTATGGTCATTTAAGGCCGGGCCAATGGGTTCGATCCCGTGTTTGACCTGCTGCATTGGGGGAAAATCCCAAAATCAGAACAGAATAGTTACATCAACAAAATATATATTCAGCCCTGCAATTAGAATAAATTGACCTGGTGCCAGGTCCATTCCAAACCAAAGTCATTTGGCGCCTTCCCCTAAAAGTACCGTAATAGGATTACAAATAATCGTAATACTCACATAAGGGGTATAATCAGATTCAACTGTCACATACAAGAATGCCAACGACGTATGTGAGGGCAAAACCAGGTCTCCGGTCGATTTTCCGGTAAATATGAACCGCAATCATTAAATTACACATCGCATGCTCCCACCTGCCTCCCACACCAAAGCAAGTACACGTATTGTTAGTTCAATCCTGGAACATCAAGCAATTTTGTGTTACACTAAGCCACACTGTTCACTCAATTAGATCACATTAAGCAGTCCTGGTGTGTTTCTATTACCAGACCAATTTAGCTACTTCTCAATATTTATGTGTACATGTACAACTAACACAAGTACAATGTACTACACACGTAAGTGTGCACAATGTACTACAGAAGGTGACAAAATTGAAGTTTCTCCAAACCCAGGTTCCCAGGGTGTCCAGTCTAGAGACCTTATATTCCACAGTAAATCACATATATGATCACTGCGAGTCATGTTTGTGTGCTTTTCTATTACATGTCTCTATTCCAGTGGAGACGATTCTCATGTGCTGTCAAAACCAGGTTTTTGTCGAGAATAAAAGCAAAAATGAAAAACAGCAGATGGCAATTTCCGTGAACAGCATAGGAAGGGTTAAAGACAGGATACAATTATAGTAGAATGAAACTATCGAGAAAAAAAAATCCCTTTTCTTTATTTCATCTCAAAAGAATATGTTGTTACCACTCGTTTGAACCGTCTCGACGAGACGGTTCAAATGAGTGGCAAAACATGTACTTTTATTAAGAAATAAACAAAATTATTTCATTGCAACAAAAAGTATTGTATCCTTAGACTGCAATTGATTTACAGACACACACATACAGATAAACAGCGTGAAACCCATCACAATGTAGAACATTGATCATGCTGATTTCAACTGGTGTTTGGTTTAGAACACACTTGAATATTGAGGTTACAAAAAAACAAAACATTTCAACAGTAATGAACAATATCAGACATGCAATCAAATCACACTGCAATGACTTGTGTGTTTTTCTAAAAAGACACGTTTAGCGACTGTCGAGGATTATCATGGATGAACTAAATTGTTTCATACATTTTAATGACACTTGAGGGAGTCAGTGTAAGAAGGGAACAAAGTCCATTACGGACGTAGACCACATTTGAAATTGACCCAATGAACCCATTACATGTGGAAAATACCTTTATAGGTATAACACATTAATGTTTTATTAATTTTTTTTCTTTTTTCTCATCCAAAGTATATGTTCTGAACTTCTGATCACTCATTTGAACCGTCTCATCGAGATGGTTCAAATGGTGGTCATGACATATTCTTTCAACATGAAATAATACTATTGTCTGTTTCACGAAAGCTGGCTGCGGCCCACATGTCGCGCCCGCCGAGGCTTTGATAGTATACCGAAAAACTTTAACCAAGAACATTAACCCAGACGACGTATGTACGTACACCAATGTGCCGACTATATCGTGCTGTCTGCAAGCGGGCGTGACAAATAATATTGAACATTTTCCATGGCGTGCCTTCTGCATGTAAATGGTTAGATACAGACATAGATTAATGTCGTTCACAATCACAGATGAATTAGATGTTAGCTCAACACCTTACCGATTGTTCCGTGAGCTGATCAGCCATTCGGAGCTTATCAGACAAAAATATTTCCTACAAAACATAATATTTGACAAAACATTTCCAACAAAACATAATATCTCACAATATATGTCTTACAGAACACAAGAGCTCCGCGGAGCAAGATGTCCCATCTGGCGCAGTTTATCAAACTGCGCCAGATGGGACATCTTGCTCCGCATAAGGAGATTGTAATAACCATGGGGTTAGTGATCACCATGGGCTTTCTGTAGAATGAATTGAGATGTTAAAAATACACCTATGAAATATTAAAGCATTCCATTGAGGAAAAGAGAAGTTATAATGAAGTGTAAAGTTTTCGAAACAAAACCTTGACCTTGGGGTTAGCGGGCAGCATATATTTTCAGTAGAATGATGCAGGATGATGTTACAAATGCACCTATGAAATATTAAAGCATTCCATCAATGGAAACAGAAGTTATTGCAGATTAACCCCAATGTTAATTTTTGTGATGGACAGACGGATTGACGGACGAACAGACAACTTTTGCATCCCTATATCCCCTTTTCGCTACGCGAGGGGATAATAAACTGAAACCAAAACACATATTTTTCAACAAACACAGCTAAACACAAACAAGAATGCCGCCAACGAGATGTATCTCCTGGCACCGATGTTAATTTCTATACTAGACATTTTTGAAGTATGTGACCTTGACATTGGGGTTACCGGACACCATGAACTTTCTGCAGATGATGCGGAATGTTCTTACAAATGCATGAAATATTAAAACATTACATCAAGGGAAACAAAAGTTACAATAAATTAACCCAAGCGTTAGGTTTAGGTTACCTTGACCTTCGGGTTAGCGGGCACCATGGGCTTGCTGTAGAATCATGCCGGATGTTTCTATACATGTAGTTTACATTTAATAAAGTATTAAAGCATTTCATCAAGAGAAACAGAAGTCGCAATAAATTAAACCGAGCGCTAAGTGACCTTGACCTTTGGGGTTAGTGGGAACCATGGGCTTTCTGTGAATGATGTGGGATGTTGTTACAAACGCATGTATGGAATATTAAAGCATTCCATTGAGGGAAACAAAAGTTACAATGAATTAACATGAGCGTTAAGTTTTAGAAACAGTTTTCTGAAAACTGAGCTAAACACAAAAACTTGCCTACGCCGATGGAAAAGCTGCCTATGTCTTATAAAACATAATATTTGAAAAATTATTTTCTCAAAAACAAAATATTTGACAACTAGAAATGTGGCCTGTCGCACACGAATGCCCCCGCTGGCAGCCAAAGAAAACAAGGCATATTTAAATTACCACCAAATATACTACAAAACATAATATTTAACAAAATATTTGCTACAAAACGTTATAGCTGACAAAATAATATTAACATAACTGCGGATGCACATATACAACGACGCATAACAATAGCGCCAACTATTATCACACCCACGACAGCAGGCGTGGTAAAAACTGTCAGCCACAAAACAAAAACAGAACTCATTCCAACATGTCCAAAGGCTGTACTTATGCAGAGCTGTGCATAGAACGACCTCGGGGTTTGAGCAAAAACTTTCAGAGAATGTTCTCCAAATTAATATTTGAAATCAGGCAGTTTGCTTGGTCGACCAATCAAACTTCCTGATTGTCAGCATGAGGTTGGAGTACATGCTCAAAATGTTTTCACAAGTATCTGCCCATATATTTTTAAAACAACCTCAAAACGTCAATATATCATACGATCTGATACACATGATGATTTAATGATTTTATGGATTTTGTAAGAAACGAGGCTATGCCAAGAGATCAGTCAACGGACAACACGTTTTCAAATATCAATCAACACAAAAGTTAATATTCTATTTACTGCATTAGCCCAGTCCATGTATCATATATTGTTACATGGTTTCCGTTGTTTGCACATATGTGTAAACATATAGCGCGTGCTGTTTGCACATGGCTTTAGGCAATGCTCATTCCGGGGCCGCGCGTAATGGAAGTGCCTTCATGACGTCACTACGCAGAAGTGCCTTCATGACGTCACTACTTCATGACGTTCATTCATGACGTTCATGACGCGGCCCCGGGATATGAATACCGAAAATTATCTACGTGAATGGGACGATTTATAAAAGTACTGAAAATACTGAATATAATGCTCAAATTACATCAGTTTTTTGTTGGAAATGTATCAATAACGTTCGATCATGTCCAGCCGTGTGCAAACGTTTGCTGTGGCCCTCGGGAACCGTTTGAACCTGCGGCCTGCGGCCTTGGGGTTCAAACAGTTCCCTCGGGCCACAGCAAACGTTTGCACACGGCTGGATATAATCAAACCTTATAGTGAATGTGTACTGATTACATAGAATATTTTCTGTAGCACTGACGTTTGCATATTTATTACACTAGTGTATTATGATTTTAATATGCTACTTCATCGCTCTGCAAATACCCATGTTATTCAATAAAGTATAAGAATCTCCCATTCAATTGTAATAATTGGAAACGGGCCTAAACCTCAAACTAGAAATTTTGCATAACACTGCAGTTGAACAATGAACAAACTGACGACTTACGTGCTGATATACCATCGACTGCTGCATCAAAAGTGGCTGTACAGTGAAACATGGTATTGTAAATCCGCATCCAATTGTCTGGATAACTATTTATTTATTTATTTGATGGTGTTTTTAACGGCCTGTCAAAAGTTATTTTAGGCTGGGTTAACAGGGTCGAATCCCATATTTAGTATTAAACAAATCTTACTGTTTATAGAATGGGTATAACATGGGTTTATTGTTTATAGAGTGAGTGAGTGAATAGGGTTTAACGTCCGCTTTTCTGACATAGAGGTACAAGCCTCAGGGAGTCTACACGCAGACGGGTCAACGGGGTCGAGTCCCATATCCACCTGTCCAAGGGGGGTAAATCCCAACTTCAGAACTCAATATTTACAATCAAAATATATATTCAGTCCTGAAATTAGAACAACCTGATCTGGTGCCAGGCCCTCGCCACACCAGCATCATTTATCCCATCCCCTAAAAGTAATAGGATTAGCGCTAATCTTACTTTTATATATGGGGCATAGCCCGACTCAACTCTCACATACAAGAAAGCCAAAAATGTACATGAGGGCCAAATCCGGTATAGTGGGTTCCGGAAAGTATGAACCCAATCGTTAAGCCAGTTTAGTCGCCTTTTACGACAAGCAATGGCTACTGCAGCTATTGTTTATAGAATGGGTATAACATGGGTTTATTGTTTATAGAATGGGTATATACCCATGGGTTTATTGTTTATAGAATGGGTATAACATGGGATGGGTTTATTGTTTATAGAATGGGTATAACATGGGTTTATTGTTTATAGAATGGGTATAACCTGATTCAAAGCTTAGCGGTTACCCAAAACAAACTACATGTATCTTCGAAAATGTAGGGTTATTACGATAACCAATTCCGAAAAGTTAAGGTTATTACGATAACCGATTCCGAAAAGTTAAGGTTATTACGATAACATATTTGGAAATAGTTTTCAAACAATGACCTGTTGTATGAAATATGATGACCTGCAGCCTATTTCACCTACATTGCAAAGTATACTTATCTAGCAAAGTATACCTTGAGGGAGAAATTTTCAATTAATTGATAAATTTATTATTTTTTATTATACTGAATTTATTGGATTATCACAGCCATTTTGGCTGTGATAATGTAATAAATTCAGTATAATAATTCTGCATACTTTTAATCATCAAATATATGCAGTGGTTAGTTCTATATGAATTAATGCATTTCGGGAAAAATAAATGATTACTCCCTCAAAGTATACTTTGCTAGATAAGTATACTTTGCAATGTTGGTGAAATCGGCTACTGATATACTTTACATGTATTTGTGGCTGTGACACGAGATATGGGGTTTAAGGGATTGGTGACCAGTGTAGCTCCTGACCAAATAGCATGATCATCATCTATATTGATTGTTAGAAGCAAGACGGGCTTTTCATTGATAGAATGGCAAATGTGCAGATCCTGTTCACACAGGCTGATCTGGATCTACACTGGTTGCAAAACCGGTAAGTCCCGTTTCTCCAGTCACAGCCACATTTGTTTTTTTTCTAATGGACAATACGAAATTTTCCAGAGTTAACACAGACAGATTGAAAATGAATTTGTTTTGAGTTTTATTATGCAGAACTACCGTAGTTTTATTAACCAGAGACCACCTGAAAACGTAACCTTTTCAACCCCACAGACCATAATTCTAATATGTACAAATACTGTAGATCCAGAAGAGCCGGCTCGTTACGTTATGAGCCGTCTCATCAGGATCTGCAGTGTTTGTCTGTATTTTAACATTCCCTTTTCTTATGAATAGAATAGTTAAAGACTTAGAATAGAACAGTGTATATATATATCAGATATTTAAGGGTGGAACGCTTAATCCTTAGACCACTACACACAACAATTGTTGTCTGCTGTTGCTTTTATATCTTGCCTTATTTCTCAATAAAAACATGGTTTGACAGCACTTCAGAATCATTTCCAGAGTGCTGTCAAAGCATGTTGTAAATTATTCTAAAGTGCTGTCAAAGCATGTTTTTGGTGATAAAAATGGAAAATAAACAGCAGACAAAAATTAAGATAGCAGGGTAAGGGTTAAAACAGTATGATGAAAGTGTATTACGTCGCAGAGGAAGCATCAAAGACAAGAGAATTGTGCAATGTGCAGCAAACCATAATCATAGTGAGAGAAGGTGATACATCCTTAACATGCGTACAACATTCCCGTTACATTTTCCAGGGAATACAATTAATAACTAGAGCAAGTGAGCAGGGGCTCACGGATACCTCCGGCCGACGCCTTGTCCGACCAATAAATATTTTTCTATTAAGTGATTTGACCTTGACATTTGTCATGAAAGCCACATGGGTTGGCTATATAATGAAAATATGGATGATGACAACAAAGTATATGAAGTTTCAAGTTAATCTGACTTACGGTTGCAGAGATATTGCATACCAGAAAACTTTAATGCAAATCTTGATGGACTTATAAAAGATCAAAGGAATAGCATGGACGGATGCCCGGAATGACAGAAACTGTATACCCCTCGACATACTTCGTATGACGGGTGGATAAAAAAATGTGTGTTAGAAAATGGGTCAAATTTGTACCATTTCCGAAAAAGACTTGCTACCAGTTCTGAGCCGGGTTAATGATATCATAATCAACAGACACTAGCCCGTTATACTATCTCTCAGAACTGTTGTAGGACATGAAATACAAATACAAAGATATAATGTTGAAAAGAAAGCGCCATTATATGGACGTCTTGCAACATAGATCAACTTGTATATAGACCCGGTATGTTCATTCTATTGAAATAAACAAACCAAATAAAGGTAGTTAACCCTTAGACCGCTACTCACAACAATTGTTGTCTGCTGTTGCTTTTATATCTTGCCTTATTTCTCAATAAAAATATGGTTTGACAGCACTTCAGAATCATTTCCAATGGAAATGATTCTGAAGTGCTGTCAAAGCATGTTGTAAATTATTCTAAAGTGCTGTCAAAGCATGTTTTTGATGATAAATATTTGGTTAAATTGCTGTTAAACAATACATACGTTTTTCTAAAACAGTATCACCAGATTCTTTCCTTCCGGTTTCAGTCTTAGTACCTCAATTAAGGTGAATTCAAAAATAAACAAATTTATGTTACATGTCAGAATACGTTGTATTGTATTGTATACTATACCATCCTACCACCAAGCTGACTGGCTGTGTCCCTACCTGTTGTCTGTCTATAATGGCCTGGGTTTGTTCCATCTGTTTAATCAAGTCTTCATACTGCTCTCGGAGACGCTTAAACTCCGACATCAACAGCTGACGCTCACTCTCGGCATGTTCAAACTTTGTATGGATCAAATCTGGAAATACCAAAATGGGTTTCAGGAGCGGATCCAGTATGGGGGGTTGTCCTATTTTCGAGCTCCACGGAGTGAAGCGAGAATGCTAGTGGGGTCCGGTGGCATGCCCCGCAGGACAAATTTTGAAATCTAGATGTGCAGAAATGCACTTTCCTGTGTTTTACGGCATTTAAATTCAGACTCCAACTGGTGGTAAACTGTGATATATGTAAACTCCGTGGGGTTGCAACCCCGGAACCCCCCTCTAGATACGCCCCTGGGTTTAACGTTTGCACCGCTAAGTAACTGAATTGGACAACGTAATAACCCTAAACATTCAGACACAATTTATTCTGGGAAACACATATAAATGTATGGTTTCCTGCAACAAAGAGTGTCCAAATATTTATTGTTAGCATGGTTGTACATGTTTTTCACAATAACAATGTATTTGGATACAATTTGCTTTGGGAAACCCCTATTTTTCCCTATAAAATGTTGTCCAAATATTTAGGGTTATTACAGTGTTCATGTTAAGTTTGACACTGTTCCACTACATGTATTCATACTACGACGTAATTTTGTAGAAATATCCACAAATGGTGCAGATCTTGATGAGCCGGCTCGTTACGAGCCGGCTCATCATGATCTACACTATTTGTAAATGTTAGGAAAAATGTCTCTAGTGTTGAAATTGGTTAACATCCCAGCAACAGCTAAGGTCATATAGGGACAGGACATTGATTTCAAGTCTCATTCGAAAGACCAGTTGGATGGAAATACTATGAAAGTATTTTTTGATGCCTAAGGTGAGGTTAGAAGTCAGGTGTTCAAACCCGCAGGCCACAACACATCCCTCTGAAAATACCAAAGTAAAACCTCTCTACACCCAAGGGAACTTGATTGTGTTTTCAAATTGACAACTTCTGTTGTATCTATTCAGTACTACTGTTCATAAAATCCAATGATGAGTGCTGAAACCTTGCTTGGATCGAATCTGCAAATATCAGAGCAGAACCCCTCTACACCAAACACCCCAGGAAACCTGTTCATGTTTTCATTTCGATGCATTTCACTGGAATTATTCTGTATGTAAAGTCATATTCATGACAAAAATGTGGCTCTCACTGGAGAAATGGAGAAATGTGTCGTGTACTGTTCACAAGTCCATCAAGGAAACACCCGTGATGCTGCTTACAAACTGTATAGGTTGCTATCCGACAAAAGGAGTGTGCTATATGATCAGGAGCTACACTGGTCACAAATACCATAAGCTCAATTTCTCCAGTCATAGTCACATTTTTATCATGAACATTAGTTACCATACATAATATTTACAGTGAAACACTTCTAAATGAAAATATGTAGAGGTGTTCTATAGCGATATTTGAATATTCGATCCATGCGAGGTTCGAGTCCCCATCATTGGATTCACAGTCATAATGTTTGGTGGTATGATATTAACCCTTTAAAGACCACAGGCCTATATAGTGGTATTGGCAAAACATGTAGATCCAGATGAGCCGGCTCGTGACGAGCCGTCTCATCAGGATTTGCACTTTTTGCAAGTAATTTTCATATTTTTGAGAACAAACTCACACCTTTTTCATTGATGGACTGGTCTGAAAATCATTTTGCGACTACTTGAGTGGTCGGAAAATTAGCATACCAAAGTCCATTCCAGTTACTTAGGAGTGAAAGGGTTAATGACTGACCTTTCTCTTCACAGAGCATCTTGTAGCTGCCCTCGGCGATCTGTTTCCGGTGGCTTTCCTCCTTCAACTGGGCCCGGAGTCGCTCTGTCTCCGCCCGCATGCTGGCACACTCCCCCGTCATCGACTGGACCTGGTACATCGATTGTTTGAATGATTGATTCATTGGTTGGTTGTTAAATTGATTTATTGATTGATTGAAGCCTGCATACTGACACTCATTGATAATACCTGGTACACCGAGTAGTTGATTGATTGATGCCTGCATACTTTCACATAATCGACTTCACCCAGTATATGGTTAACGTATCTGCCTAAAAGTATATGGTGTGGCCACCATTTGAACCATCTCATCGAGACGGTTCAAATGAGTGGTGACAACATATACTTTCGATGAGAAATGAAAAAAATTGCAATTTTTTTTTTTATATTTGTACACCCATATATGAGTATTGCACATGGAATGGGTCAACTACATGTAACTAATCAATATCCGTACCCCCGTTCTCTCATCCTCGACAACGGTCTCCATTTCTCTGACCCGCAGCAGCAGTGTATTGTGGGATTCCTCCAGACTGGAACGCATGCTCTGCTCCCTGTTCACCTCCTCCTTCAGTTCCGTGATGCGCCGCTGCAGTTTTTGCTGAGACACGGACAACCCATCTGCAGTCATTGCTGCCTCCATCTGTTGATATGAAATACTGTAATAACCCTAAATATTCGGATTCAATTTAAATACAATAGGGGTTTCCCATTCAAATTGTATCCAAATACATTGTTATTGTGATGAAACCAGTATTGCCATATTAACCCTAAATATTCAGACACAATTTGCTTTGGGAAACCCCTATTAAATAGGAGTTTCCCAAAACAAATTGTATCCAACATGTCCAAATCATATATTTTTATGTGTTTCCCAAAGGAAATGGTGA
Source organism: Conchocele bisecta (assembly GCA_029237695.1). Lineage (NCBI taxonomy): Eukaryota > Metazoa > Mollusca > Bivalvia > Lucinida > Thyasiridae > Conchocele > Conchocele bisecta. Next base: position 1,124,031 of record CM055279.1, read on the forward strand.
GGTGTGTGAATATTTAGGGGTAATTACGGTGCACAGTTGTATACAATACCAAGGCCATAGGTGCATGCCTCGGTTTTTTCTCAATTAAAGGGTAACTGAGAATCATGCTGCAAATCATTTTTTAAGAAATAATTTTGTGGAGAAAAAAAAACATCAGAAAAAATAATTTTTTACACTGCATGGCTGTGAATTATATATTGCAAAAGGTAGTTTTTTTAATTTGAACAGTTACATGGTTTACTCACCCTGGTTTCTGATGCCATTTCCAGCGCCTTTTGCAGCTCTCTAATTTCCACTTTAGCTGTTTCCCTGGCGTTTGTTTCACTGTTTAACTCATCCTGCAGATGTTCCATATGTCGCGTTAGCTTACTAATCTCTTGTTCATACGCTTCACGGACATAATTCAACTTCTCCTTCATGTGCAGCTCTTGTTTCTTATTTAAATCCCGATCACCATGCACGTTGATGAAATTCAGTTTCAAACTCTGTAAGATACTCTCGTTTTTACACACCCGTGACACTAAGTTGTCATAATTACTCTTAAACATTTCGATATTTACATAGTTCAGCTGCCCCTTGCCAGCCACTACCCTGCCGGTGAATGCATCATCGCCAGAGTTGCCTTTCACGGGTTTTTCCGGACTGATAATTCCCATACTGCCGAGCTGCTCCATTAGTTGTCTCGTGTCATCTTCTGCGGCCAGTAACCGACCCTGTAACACTTCGTACGACTGCTTTGATGGCGACCCCTGAGCTTGTAGCGGGGGAATCACAGCCCTTGTTGACATTTTTCGTGTGTATTTTAGTCCAAAACTTGTCACATTCTACCTAAACTATTTACAATTGTTCTTACTTCATGTACTTAATATAGCAACACAACACTGTGGGTGTGCACACAAGTTCTCACATTTTAATTCTGTCAATGGTATGTAAAAGATGAAAATATCAAATTTCCGAATCAATTGTCAATATTTGTCATTTGACTGGTTATCGGCGATTTAATCTCCAATCATTCACAATTATAATAGTACACAACTAGTATACACAGGCTATTAAAGTTGAAACCATTCATCCAGGAAGAATAGGTTATCTGAAATTATAAGATAGATAATAATTTAGCTAGAATAAATCAGCTTATGACTTTTCTACCAGTGTAGCCCCTGATCACTATGACCACCTCATGCAGCTTAATGTAGATTGTATTGCCATAAGTCAGCAATGAACGGTGTAGCCCCTGATCATTATGACCACCTCATGCAGCTTAATGTAGATTGTATTGCCATAAGTCAGCAATGAACGGTGTAGCCCCTGATCACAATGACCACCTCATGCAGCTTAATGTAGATTGTATTGCCATAAGTCAGCAATGAATGGTGTAGCCCCTGGTAAGCCTGTCTGGATATACAAGTTGTTCAGCAATACACTCAGCTAAGTAATAATCCGGCTCAATAATCCCATCAGAGCTCAAGATAAGTTTAACCCTTTCAACACTACAGACCTGTATAGTGGTGTCAGTCACTATTTGGCAAACAGTGTAGATCCAGATGAGCCAGCTTGTGAAGAGCTGTCTCATCAGGATCTGCACTTGTTCCAAGTATTTTCACATTTTTAATAAATGGACTTGTCTGAGTTTGTGAATTACACCAGTTAAAGCGAAAGTAGGTTGCTCCAGAGTAATTTCACTAAAAATGTATAAACAGTTTGGAAAAAAACAAACTCTGTGAATAATATGATGTACAATCATGTCCTCTATAACTGCAAAGAAGCTTGGTTCATAAATCACGCCATGTCACTGAACAAAGACGTCAATAATAACGCCACTGATTCCGGTAGTAGCGGATCGCCGATTTTGAGTATTTGCGGGGATCGTCTCAAACAAAATATGACCTGAAAACACTATAGCAAATGTATTTTTTAAAGCTATAAATGTTTTTTTGGAATTTTATATCTACCAAATAAAGTAAAATGTAACCGTGTTATTTTTTGCATTTTTATTATTTTTTTACATCTTTCAAATCGGGATTTTTTTCATCCTGATCGTGAGAATCGGGTTTTGAGTCTCTAATCGGGAGACTCCCGATCAAATCGGGAGACTTGGCATGACTGAATGTAATATACATGTAAGCATGTTTCCAAGTCATTTACAAAACAAATACATGATTTGGAATGTTTTGAGACTCCCCCCTCAGCAACTGTCGCACAGCGATCCGGTAAACCCCAACGCTATCCGTTACTGACTAATTCAATGCGTTAGGTAAACAAGGAATTGTGCGAGGAAAACCTTGAAATAAATTAAAAAGGTAACCCATTTTGGAAAGAAGACACTTTTTCCTGTCTATTGGTACCAGGTACTTGTCCAAACGTTATATTTTAAAGACGTATGCAGCAATAATCTGCTTAGCGATCCGCTATACCCTAAAGAACTGTAACACATTTAAGCCTTAGACCGTTTTTTATTGTTTTTGTTGTCTGCTGTTTATTATCTATTTTCCATTTTTGTCATCAAAAACATGCTTTGACAGCACTTTAGAATAATTTACAACATGCTTTGACAGCACTTCAGAATCATTTCCATTGGAAATGATTCTGAAGTGCTGTCAAAACATGTTTTTATTGAGAAATAAGGCAAGATATAAAAGCAACAGCAGACGACAATTGTTGTGAGTAGCGGTCTAAGCGTTAATTGGTATAAATAATTAAAAAAATACCTTGCCTTATTTGCATGTGAAAATAGTCCGATACTAATGCATGTTACTAAAAATAATTTTTTGTCGCAATAAAATCAATATTATATGGAATTTTGGGGAGGGTGACTTTTTTGTTATTGATGAAAAAGTACTATTTAAATATTTTTTAGATTTACTATGTTTAATAGCCAAAAAGTTTGTCCACAGCAAAACGTGGAACAGACAGTTAATATTAAATCTATGTACACTGCATTTGACCGAAATGAAACGGGTGTAAATCAGGGCCGTAAATTTCCATTCATGAGATATCGTCACGTGACACCCATGAGCATCGCTACTGGAATTGAAACTGCCTCACATGACAAACATCTTCCGACTTACAAAATAATCCTGCAACATGCTTGAAAATTATGTAAATGATACATTAACATGCCTGTAAAGTAGATTAGTACATCGATCAGGAGACCGCTTTTTTCAATAAAATAGTGTCTTCTTCTTCTTCTTCTTCTTCCAATACGTTCATCCCTCAGGTACCTGAGTATTCTCGAACGGTGACTATGTACATGAGCCGTCGAGGACATCGCTCGTGAACGTTAAAATAGCGGGTATGTTACAGTTAAAAACAGGCACTGTCGTCGTTCTACACGGCCAACAGCCCACTCTTGAATGATGGCAAGGTGGGAGCCGCTACGACGGACGCTGGTAGATTGTTCCAGAGTCTGATGGTGCTTGGGAAGAATGAAGCCTGATGTGTATTGGAAGAAGAATGAGGTATAGCAAATCTGATGGAGTGCCCTCTGGTTACTCTGAATGAAGCTGGGATGAGGTATAGTACGGGTGGAATGGCGATCAAATTGTTTACTATCCGGTACATCATTACTAGCTTTGCTTGGCGGCGCCTTTCCTGTAGTGTTAGCCAATTGAGATCTGATAGCATTGATGTTACACTGCTTTGCCTGCTGTAGTCGCCTGTCACATAGCGTGCTGCCCTCCTCTGCACGGATTCAAGTACATCGATTTTACACTGGGTGTGGGGATCCCATACAGGTGACGCATACTCTAATATTGGACGCACTAGTGTCTTGTAGCACTGTTCCTTCACGCTTTAGAGCAGGCGTATGTGTTCCTCCTGACGAAGCCGAGTACGTTGTTGGCCTTCTTCGCAGTGTTGTCGATGTGTTCGTTCCATGAGAGGTTGAGCTGATTGTTACTCCCAGGTATTTGGAGGCTGGAGACAGGGCTAGGTCTTGTCCACGGATCTGGTAGTTGGCTTCAATTGGATGCCGCTTGTTGGTTATGCGGATTACCTCGCATTTGTCTGGGTTGAAGCTCATCTGCCATTTAGATTCCCACAGCTGTAACTGGTCAAGGTCATTCTGTAATGCTGCAGAATCAGCTGGGGACTTGATTTTTCTGTGGAGCAAGCAGTCATCTGCAAACAAGCATGCGTGGATGTAACCGACTCTGGCATGTCATTAATATAAACCAGGAACAGGAGCGGGCCAAGCACTGTACCCTGGGTACCCCTGAAAGTCACATCTGGATGTTGCCAGAGTGGTGACCCTCTAGTACAACTGACTGTGTGCGTTTGTTCAGGAAGTCTGCGATCCAGTCGAGCAACGTTCCTCTGATGCCGTAGTGCTTCAGTTTGATGATAAGTCGTTGGTGTGGGACTTTGTCGAAGGCTTTGCTAAAATCTAGTAAAAACCGCATCCACTTGCTCCCGTGCATTGAGAGAGTTCGAGATATCTTGTGTTGTCAACAGTAGTTGTGACTCGCATGATCTTCCTTTGCGGAATCCGTGTTGAGCATCATTCAGCAGGTGTTTCTCATCCAAATGTGAAATGACATGGCTGTGTACAATGTGCTCAAGTAGTTTGCAGCTGATTGAAGTCAGTGATACTGGGCGGTAGTTTGAAGGCTTGCTTCTGTCTCCTTTCTTGAAAATCGGTGATATGAAGGCCTCTTTCCATGAAGTAGGTATGGTACCTTGATGCAACGATGCTTGAAATATTAGAGTCAGAATGTCAGCCACCTCTTCGCGGAGTTCCTTTAGGAACATGCCTGAAATGTTGTCTGGGCCTGTCGCCTTATGAGGATTAAGGTTTTTCAATAATTTGATGACACCATTTTTGTGGACTGAGATTGGATCGACTGTTGGGTGGTCTGTAGTGTTGAGAGCCGGGATGTTATTGGTGTCTTCCATAGTGAAGACAGAAGAGAACTGATTGTTCAGAATGTTTGCTTGTTGTCTATAACACATCTGGATTATTTTCATTAACGTACTACACCGCGCATAAATATCAGATCATTTAGTGTGGTTAAAAATGCATGGTAGGTCATATTTGCAAGTCATTATTCTTACAGTAACACCGGATTCATATTCACCTGAGAATTACGACACGTTTGCAACAACAACTGAACTTTAACTCTTTTACAAATCATATATTCTGCTAGGCGCAAATGCATATTTCATTCGGCAAGAAAATTAAACTTCAGAAAAGCATAAAAAACTGCTACATTTTTGGAAAACATGCGTACAAAGAACCTGTCGTTGCCTGTTGTTATGTTTCTCCATTCGGATGCTGATGCTAACGGCCTTTATCGTTCAAATACACTGAATAAAACCGAGGCATCCGAACGGATTTCAATAAACCGGTGTTAGTGTAAGAACTCAACACATACAATTATCCGGCATTCGTGGACCAAAACAACATGGCTGACCTAAATAGAAGTTTGAAAGACTATCTGTCAAAAAGTCAATCAACTGAACCATTGCTTGCTTCTGAAGAAAGTGGAAGCAGTAATTTTAGCCTTGGACGTTTGAATCCATTCAGAAAAGAAGAACAGACTTCGTACAACGACACTGGTGATGTGGCTAACAGCTGGTTTTCGCAGGCGCAAAAGGATCCACTTTGCCCAAGTCTTGTAATTTTATACATTTTCATTTTGTACTATTGCTTTAACTGACTCCTATATGGGTTAGGGTTAGGGTTACCGATTTGTGTAGATGTTAGGGCCCAGTGAAATGTGAAAATTATACTTAATTGTTAATGCCTGTAATCACGGTAATAAAAGATTGTAACTCCTGTATCGGGTGTCGCTACTGCAACCCACCCGCCGGCCCCTCATGAATTTCTCGCCAATCACAGTCACTCACTCACTGGCCTGAAGTGATTTCTTGTTTTTGTTATGCCAAAATGTCAATCAGCCACTTTTTCTCTTAATCATGTTAATGGACCATATACATACACAGGTGGAAGACTCCGACCTAGGACCCAATAAATGGCTCATTTGAAAAACGTTACCCCACCCACCCATTTCCTTACAATATACAGTATAGCCTTTCAAGGTGGGCAACAGCTTGGGAAAATTCCCTAGACAGACATAGTTTCGGGCTCGCTCAAACACCACACGTTTCAAATTTTCTGCTGACTTACGCCTCTGGCAAATAATAAATGCCCCAAATATATTCACTTTAAACATCTGTGTTTAGTGTATTGTTAGTTACACACGTTTTAGCTACCAACGTTACAGAGAAATATCTCTTTCCGAAAGAATCCCACACACACATCGACTCCTGATTGGCTGTACTATTTGTAACGCTCCAGTTTAGGTTTTCCCGTGACGTCATTATTGATCATTCTGCGAATATAACAAAGGAATAAATGCAAGTTTTAGATCATTCAAGGTTAGTGAATGACACTTATTAGTCACAAATTTTGACATCGGATTTACTGATGTTTATTTCAGTGATTCACGTCAATATGTTGAGACTGTAATGGGATTTCAGCCAGATTTATTTTCCAGGGCAAGAAACAAAGGATACTGGGATTCATTATCTGCCTGTTGATGGGTACATTCTGTTTCTCCTTGGTACGTATATAATGGCATTTAAATACAACGGTTCCATTGGTATATTTTGTCAACATGGCATAGAATGTTACACAACATAATTATGCTGTATCATAGGCTCTAAAGCGTTGGACAAAACGTAACGTAGACCAGTATATAATTACACCATGTACACTAGTGTTACATGTACATGTAGTTATCCACCACCGATAGGCAGGTGGAGATATAGCGTTAGTCCATGTACATGCATACATATACATGTGTGTTAGTCATGTTAGTAACACCTTTCATTTCTTAATAACTTTTTTTGAACAACTTCACTGATTTTAATATTTGGACACATAGCATGATGATCCACTTATAGGCTCTTAAACTGGCGTTTCCAACGTTCTACGGCCCAAAATAGTGCCACGGCACTCCATGGCTGCTGTGTACATGGTGTCTACGGCCGTGCTCTATATGACCTTAGCTGTTGCAGGGGCGTTACACCCATTCATTTGTTCAAATTCAATGCACCCATTTAACAATACAAATGACCTTCGGCATACAATCTATACTGGTGTATCTTTTACAGGCATGCTTGTATATCCCGATGCTGGTGTTGAAGGCGAGGAAGTTCGCCATGCTGTATTCTGTCGGCAGCCTCTTCATTATCTGCAGGTAAATACAAGTGAAATCTCGCTAAACCCGACACCCTGGGGACCTACCAGGATGACCGTTATAGCGAGATTCCACTGTAATTCACAAGGCCCGTAATGGTGAATAAAATAATGCCATGGCAGACTATTGAGATGGGTGTCTGGGGGCCCTCCCCCAGATAACTAAAAGTCAAATTCTTGGTCTCAAGAACATGTTTTCCGACATAATAACTCTTGTTAACTCAAATTTTTATGAAGTATTTTCCTCAGTCCCCTGGACTTTGAGTAAACAAATGTAGACAATTTATTATACAACTTTACTGATTTCATAAATTCTATTTATGGCATAAGCACAGCACAATATGTTGAAGCTGTAATGGCCACCTAGCATATTTTCTGTAGCAGCCTCGTTTTTTATTTAGTACACTAGTGTAATATGTATTTAGCACACTAGTGTAATATTTGCACACTAGTTTATGTAATTTAGCACTAGTGTAATATGTATTTAGCACACTAGTGTAATATGTATTTAGCACACTAGTGTAATATGTATTTAGCACACTAGTGTAATATGTATTTAGCACACTAGTGTAATATGTATTTAGCACACTAGTGTATATAGTATTTATGCACACTAGTGTAATATGTATTTAGCACACTAGTGTAATATGTATTTAGCACACTAGTGTAATATGTATTTAGCACACTAGTGTAATATGTATTTAGCACACTAGTGTAAGTATATGTATTTAGCACACTAGTGAATATGATTTAGCACACTATGATAATGTATGCACACTAGTGTAATATGTATTTAGCACACTAGTGTAATATATTTAGCACACTAGTTAATAGTATTTACACACTAGTGTAATATGTATTTAGCACACTAGTGTAATATGTATTTAGCACACTAGTGTAATATGTATATTTAGCACACTAGTGTAATATGTATTTAGCACACTATGTAATATGTATTTAGCACACTGTAATATGTAGTAACTAGTAATATGATTTATCACTAGTGTAATATGATTTTAATACACCGTGCTATTGCACTGTGAAAGCCTATTTTATGGAATATTTTTTTTTATACACCCCTTGTAATGAGTTATGAGGGTGTAATTCCAGCACAAAAATATTTACACAATTCCCTAACATTTGATTGGCCCATAGCAAGTCTCTGTCCAAAATGTATATCCCAGTAAACTCCCACGCCGAACTACTTTCTACAGGTGCGCTGTCAGTGCTGTCAATGTAAACAAATGGCTGCCGTCTGTCAAAATAAACAGATTTTCTTGATGAATTTATTTAAAATGCTGGAATTATAAGGAATGAATGGCCTTTTTGTGGAATTTATCGGGGATATAAACTTGGAAAAGTCGCGGGAATACTGGAAGAGGCCTTCGTACAGTATTCCCGCGACTTTTCCAAGTTTATACCCCGATAAATTCCACAAAAAGGCCAGTCATTCCTATAATATATATATATACTGGAGTCAGATTGTCTGTGCATCCGAACTGTCTGTCCCATCACAAAACTTAATGTCAATTTGTTTTTTCACAACAACTTTAATATCTTCACAGATTTGTTTGTTGCACCTCCAACCCCATGCCACAATGGTCCAGGTCACCTTTATTGTTTTGTGATTAAGGCTGCCAACGAGACATTTACTTTGTATAATGATGACATTTCTTGTTTCAGTTTCTCCATGCTATGGGGCCCAATGAACCATATAAAGCATCTTTTCTCCGTCGATCGGCTTCCATTTACAGCCGTTTATCTCTGCACAATGTTCGCTACGATATATAGCTCCATCTGGGTAAGTTATTGTGAGTCCAGGTCCACAGGTTGAAGTAATGGACCAAGGTCTATAAATGCATTAAAACTAGATCTTCATAAAAGTATCAATAATTAAAAAAAATTAGTCTCTTATTTCACATATTGCAAGTTTTAACCCCACTAAGTTTGATATTACCAGATATAATTATTAATTGTTCGACAGGAAATGGAAAATCAATACTCGGGTGGGAGATGCATAGTAAAATTTGGCTGAACTATAAATATGTTATCGTTCACATATTGGATTTTAAAGGAATTAAATGCTGCGGTCGCTAGCGCTCCCTCGCATTTAATTCCTTAAAAATCCAATAAGTGAACAATAACTTGTACTTATATAACATGGTGTAAAAAGAAAACAGTGTTGAATTTGTTTTTTCAATTATTGATACCATTACGTATATTTATTGTTTGCCCTAGTTTCTCGACCAATGAAAGCACAGCAGTACTTTTGTGTCAATTAATCACATATTGCGTCGTTTTCAACAATATTGGTTAAATTAATCATTAACTGTTTCCATAAGTACAAGGGGTTCCACCATGTTGACATTATTGCGCTGGAAGAGCACCGTCGTGTATGTATAAGTTATTGTTCACAGAGCACCATTGTGTATGTATAAGTTATTGTTCACAGAGCACTGTGTATGTATAAGTTATTGTTCACAGAGCACTGTGTATGTATAAGTTATTGTTCACAGAGCACCGTCGTGTATGTATAAGTTATTGTTCACAGAGCACCGTCGTGTATGTATAAGTTATTGTTCACAGAGCACTTTGTATGCATAAGTTATTGTTCACAGAGCACTGTGTATGTATAAGTTATTGTTCACAGAGCACCGTCGTGTATGTACAAGTTATTGTTCACAGAGCACTGTGTATGTATAAGTTATTGTTCACAGAGCACTGTGTATGTATAAGTTATTGTTCACAGAGCACTGTGTATGTATAAGTTATTGTTCACAGAGCACCGTCGTGTATGTATAAGTTATTGTTCACAGAGCACTGTGTATGTATAAGTTATTGTTCACAGAGCACCGTCGTGTATGTACAAGTTATTGTTCACAGAGCACTGTGTATGTATAAGTTATTGTTCACAGAGCACCGTCGTGTATGTATAAGTTATTGTTCACAGAGCACCGTCGTGTATGTACAAGTTATTGTTCACAGAGCACTGTGTATGTATAAGTTATTGTTCACAGAGCACTGTGTATGTATAAGTTATTGTTCACAGAGCACCGTCGTGTATGTATAAGTTATTGTTCACAGAGCACTGTGTATGTATAAGTTATTGTTCACAGAGCACCGTCGTGTATGTACAAGTTATTGTTCACAGAGCACTGTGTATGTATAAGTTATTGTTCACAGAGCACCGTCGTGTATGTATAAGTTATTGTTCACAGAGCACCGTCGTGTATGTATAAGTTATTGTTCACAGAGCACTGTGTATGTATAAGTTATTGTTCACAGAGCACCGTGTATGTATAAGTTATTGTTCACAGAGCACTGTGTATGTATAAGTTATTGTTCACAGAGCACCGTGTATGTATAAGTTATTGTTCACAGAGCACTGTGTATGTATAAGTTATTGTTCACAGAGCACCGTTGTGTATGTATAAGTTATTGTTCACAGAGCACCGTGTATGTATAAGTTATTGTTCACAGAGCACCGTGTATGTATAAGTTATTGTTCACAGAGCACTGTGTATGTATAAGTTATTGTTCACAGAGCACCGTTGTGTATGTATAAGTTATTGTTCACAGAGCACTGTGTATGTATAAGTTATTGTTCACAGAGCACTGTGTATGTATAAGTTATTGTTCACAAAGCACTGTGTATGTATAAGTTATTGTTCACAGAGCACTGTGTATGTATAAGTTATTGTTCACAGAGCACTGTGTATGTATAAGTTATTGTTCACAGAGCACTGTGTATGTATAAGTTATTGTTCACAGAGCACTGTGATGTATAAGTTATTGTTCACGAGCACTGTATATATAAGTTATTGTTCACAGAGCACCGTTGTGTAGTATAATTATTGTCAGAGCAACCGTGTATGTATAAGTTATTGTTCACAGAGCACTGTGTATGTAGTTTATTGTTCACAGACACTGTGTATGTATAAGTTATTGTTCACAAAGCTGTGTATGTATAAAGTTATTGTTCACAGCACTGTGTAGTATAAGTTATTGTTCACAGAGCACTGTGTAGTCATTATTGTCACAGCTGTGTATGTATAAGTTATTGTTCACAGAGCACTGTGTATGTATAAGTTATTGTTCACAGAGCACTGTGATGTATAAGTTATGTTCACAGAGCACCGTGTGTATGTATAGTTATTCGTTCACAGAGCACCGTGTGTATGTATAAGTTATTGTTCACAGAGCACCGTCGTGTATGTATAAGTTATTGTTCACAGAGCACTGTGTATGTATAAGTTATTGTTCACAGAGCACCGTCGTGTATGTAGTAATTGTTCACAGAGACCGTCGTGTATATAATTGTTCACAGAGCACCGTCGTGTATGTATAAGTTATTGTTCACAGAGCACTGTGTATGTATAAGTTATTGTTCACAGAGCACTGTATGTAGTTATTGTTCATAGAGCACTGTGATGTATAAGTTATTGTTCACAGAGCACTGTGTATGTATAAGTTATTGTTCACAGAGCACCGTCGTGTATGTACAAGTTATTGTTCACAGAGCACTGTGTAGTATAAGTTATTGTTCACAGAGCACCGTCGTATGTATAAGTTATTGTTCACAGAGCACCGTTGTGTATGTATAAGTTATTGTTCACAGAGCACTGTGTATGTATAAGTTATTGTTCACAGAGCACCGTGTATGTATAAGTTATTGTTCACAGAGCACTGTGTATGTATAAGTTATTGTTCACAGAGCACCGTGTATGTATAAGTTATTGTTCACAGAGCACTGTGTATGTATAAGTTATTGTTCACAGAGCACCGTTGTGTATGTATAAGTTATTGTTCACAGAGCACCGTGCATGTATAAGTTATTGTTCACAGAGCACCGTGTATGTATAACGTTATTGTTCACAGCAGCTGTGTATGTATAAGTTGATTGTTCACAGAGCACCGTTGTGTATGTATAAGTTATTGTTCACAGAGCACTGTGTATGTATAAGTTATTGTTCACAGAGCACTGTGTATGTATAAGTTATTGTTCACAGAGCACCGTTGTGTATGTATAAGTTATTGTTCACAGAGCACCGTCGTGTATGTATAAGTTATTGTTCACAGAGCACTGTGTATGTATAAGTTATTGTTCACAGAGCACTGTGTATGTATAAGTTATTGTTCACAGAGCATATTGTTCACAGAGCACTGTGTATGTATAAGTTATTGTTCACAGAGCACCGTTGTGTATGTATAAGTTATTGTTCACTGAGCAGTCGTATGTATAAGTTATTGTTCACGAGCTTCTGTGTATGATAAGTTATTGTTCAAGAGCACCTGTGTATGTATAAGTTATGTTCACGAGAGTCGTGTATGTATAAGTTATTGTTCAAGAGCACTGTGTATGTTATTAGTGTAAGTTGCACTGTGTATGTATTAGTATGTCACAAGCACCGTTGTGTATGTATAAGTTATTGTTCACAGAGCACCGTCGTGTATGTATAAGTTATTGTTCACAGAGCACCGTTGTGTATGTATAAGTTATTGTTCACAGAGCACTGTGTATGTATAAGTTATTGTTCACAGAGCACCGTCGTGTATGTATAGTTATTGTTCACAGGTCACAGTGTATGTTATTAGTATGTCACAGAGCACTGTGTATGTATAAGTTATAGTTCATAGAGCACTGTGTAGTATAAGTTATTATTGTTCACAGAGCACGTCGTGTATGTATAAGTATTGTTCACAGCACCGTCGGTATGTATAAGTTATTATACCCCCCGCAACGAGTTGAGGGGGGGTATACTGGAGTCAGGTTGTCCGTCCGTCCGTGCGTCCGTCCGTGCGTCCGTCCGTCCGGATAAACTTAACATCAGAGAAATATTGTTATAACTTCTATTTCCTTCATCTAAAATGCTTGATATTTCACACATGCATTCCTGTAAGGCTCTACTACCATGCTGTGCCAAATCCACGACCGTCCAACCCCCGCAGACCCCAAGGTCAAGGTCAATTACTTAGTCCGTAAACTTAACATCAGAGAAATATTCTTATAACTTCTATTTCCTTCATCTAAAATGCTTAATATTTCACACATGCATTCCTGTAAGGCTCTACTACCATGCTGTGCCAAATCCACGACTGTCCAACCCCCGCAGATCCCAAGGTCAAGGTCAAATACTTAGTCTCTTTACAAAACTTAACATCAGAGAAATATTGTTATAACTTCTATTTCCTTCATCTAAAATGCTTAATATTTCACACATGCCTTCCTGTAAGGCTCTACTACCATGCTGTGCCAAATCCACGACCGTCCAACCCCCGCAGATCCCAAGGTCAAGGTCAAATACTTAGTCTCTTTACAAAACTTAACATCAGAGAAATATTGTTATAACTTCTATTTCCTTCATCTAAAATGCTTAATATTTCACACATGCATTCCTGTAAGGCTCTACTACCATGCTGTGCAAAATCCATGACCGTCCAACCCCCGCTGATCCCAATGTCAAGGTCAAATACTCTTTACAAAACTTAACATCAGAGAAATATTGTTATACCTTCTATTTCCTTCATCTAAAATGCTTAATATTTCACACATGCATTCCTGTAAGGCTCTACTACCATGCTGTGCCAAATCCACGACCGTCCAACCCCCGCAGATCCCAAGGTCAAGGTCAAATACTTAGTCTCTTTACAAAACTTAACATCAGAGAAATATTGTTATAACTTCTATTTCCTTCATCTAAAATGCTTAATATTTCACACATGCATTCCTGTAAGGCTCTACTACCATGCTGTGCAAAATCCATGACCGTCCAACCCCCGCTGATCCCAATGTCAAGGTCAAATACTCTTTACAAAACTTAACATCAGAGAAATAAGTTATAACTTCTATTTCCTTCATTGAAAATTCTTATTATTTCACTTGTGCATTCCTCTAAGGTTGTACTATCATGCTGTCACAAATCTACGAGTGTCCAACCCCTGCTGCTCCCAAGGTCAAGGTCACATACTCTTTACAAAACTTAACATCAGAGAAATATGTTATAACTTCTATTTCTTTCATGGAAAATACTTAATATTTCATGTGCTGTGACAAATCCCCGCTGATCTCGAGGTCAACGTCACATACATACCGTATAACCTTGGCTTAACGCCCCCCTCCTAATAAACGCCCCCCCCCCCCCCCCCAAATAAAAAAAAAATAAAAATCCTTATTTGTGTTTGAAATTGGCGGTCCTTGGTAAAAAAACAATTTTTTTTTTTTTTTTTTTTAATAATGGCTAATAACCCCCCCCCCCCCCCCCCCCCCACCCCCCCCCCCCCCCCCCCCCCCCCCCCGCCCAAATAAAAAAAAAAAAATAATAATTTTTTTTACCAATGACCGCCAATTTCAAACACAAATAATCCTTAAATCCTTATTTGTGTTTGAAATTGACGGTCCTTGGTAATTTTTTTTATTTTTTTTTTTTTTTTTTTTTTTTATTTTTTTTTTTTTATTTACTGGCTAATAAACGCCCCCCCACCCCCCCTCCCCACAATAAAAAATATAAAAATAATAAATAATTTTAACCAATGACCGCCAATTTCAAACACAATAATCCTTAAATCCCTATTTGTGTTGAAATTGACGGTCCTTGGTAATTTTCTTTTTTTTTTTTTTCTTTTTTTTCTTTTTTTTTTTTTTACTGGCTAATAAACGACCAAATAAAAAATAATTACCAATGACCAAAAAAAAAAGGAAAAAAAAAAAAGAAAAAAATTACCAAAGACCGCCAATTTCAAACACAAATAAGGATTTAAGGATTATTTGTGTTTGAAATTGGCGGTCTTTGGTAATTTTTTTCTTTTTTTTTTCTTTTTTTTTTTTTTTTTTTTTTTTTACTGGCTAATAAACGCCCCCCTTTTGTAAAATGTAACGCCTCCGGGGGCGTTAATTCGAGGTTATACGGTAGTCTCTTTACAAAACTTAACATCAGAGAAATCGGTTATAACTTCTATTTCCTTGCTCGGATCTGCTTCACATTTCACACACTCATTGCTCCAATGGACCTCTACCACCCTGTGACAAATTCACGTTCATGCCGCTCGCGCTAATCCCAGAGTCAAGGTCACAAGCCCACACACTTGGAAATTTGTACATATTTTAGGGGTACCTGGGCCCACGCGGGGGGTATATTCCGTAAGCCTCGCTTACTGACCAATCTAGTTGTTCACAGAGCACTGTGTATGTATAAGTTATTGCTCATAGAGCACTGTGTATGTATAAGTTATTGTTCACAGAGCACCGTCGTGTATGTATAAGTTATTGTTCACATGTTGGATTTTTAAGGAATTACATGCGTTAAATGTGAGGGAGCGCTAGTGACCACAGCATTTAGTTCCTGCAGAATCCAATATGTGAACACTAACTGACTTATAGTTCAGTCAAGTGTAGAATGCAATTCCAATCCAAGTATTGATTTTCTATTTCCTGTTGAACAGTTGATCATTAAATCTGGTAATACACAACTTATTGGGGTTAAAAGTTGCAATATGTGAAATAAGTGGAGCAAAATGCTGCCCAGTGATTGGTTTGGAAAGTATGGCGAACTGTAAAACCACTTCACAAATTGATGGCTATCAACAATGTGTAAAATCATTAAATTACACGGTGTGTTGCAGATATCTTACCCAGGGCCTTTGCTACATCTCTCAGCAAAATTACTTATATCAGAATGTTTCAGCGTTAAAGTGCGCATTCCGTATCAGTATGATTAGAGCCAAATATCATCATAAAATATAATATGCATTATGCAGTGATTTATCATGCTTTTTCTGCAGATCTGAATCATATTTCCATGATTCCCAACACTGTTATATGTGGCTGTGACTGAATACATGGGGCTTATGGGTTTTGTAACCAGTGTAGATCCAGTTCAGTCTGATCAGGATCTGCACTGTTCTCCATTCCATCAATGACACGCCCGTAATGCTTTGAATTAGAAATATAGATTGTTTTCAGGCTTCAGGAGTGTGCTATTTGATCAGGAACCACACTGGTCACTCATCCCATAAGCCACATTTCATCAGTCGCAGCCACATTCTCAGCTTGTAACTATTTCTCTTTCAATCTCCACTCCCTCAGATTAATACAAAATTATTTTATGTTTCAGTTAAAAAGTACAATATTAACAGTGATATTTGCTGTCGTACAGATTTTAGCTTTAGTTTGGTAAGTTAACACCACGTCTTCAATATATGCTTGCATACAAAGTACATGTACATGTTTTTGCTCGTCCATCCATTTATCCATCCATCTACGTACCATCCTTGAGTTTTGCATTAAAGTTTTACTTCCATTAAACTGTCCATTTGCAACATTTGAATAAAATTCTCTGTAACCGTAAGTCAGATTTGCTTGAAACTTTGTATGCTTATTGGGCATCAAACTTCAAATAAATACACTCTGAGACCATCAAATGCCTCGGCGGGCTCGACATGCGGGCCGCGGCCATCTGGTTTAGGAAACATTCAACAAGTTAAATTGAACATATTAAATCATCACAAATGTTTTATTATTTGTTGAATAAGCACAGCACCATACATGGAAACTGTACTGATTTGCGTAATTTGTTTCCTGTAACGGTCTACTTTGCATATTTATTACACTAGTGTAATGTGATTTTTGTCACGCCTGCTTTAGCAGAGGCGCGACTATAGTCGTCGTATTTTCCGTCGTCCGCGTCGTCCGTTTTTTTTGTAAGGCAAATGCGTTAAAGTTATTGTTTTTTCACAATATCTCTTTAACCCCTTGCCACACATTGATAATATTTCACATCAATGTTTGTCTAGGGATGATGCTTCATTACGCACACCCCCACATCCAAATTATCAAGGTCAAGGTCATTTATTTACTTGTAATGTTCACCGGTTTTGTAACAGATATACTTTAAAGTTATTGTTTTTCACAATATCTCTTTAACCCCTTGCCAGACTTTGATAATATTTCACATCAATGTTTGTCTACGGATGATGCTTCATTACGCACACCGCCACATCCAAATTCTCAAGGTCAAGGTCATTTATTTATTTGTAATGTTCACCGGTTTTGTAACAGAAATGCGTTAAAGTTATTGTTTTTTCACAATATCTCTTTAACCCCTTGCCAGACTTTGATAATATTTCACATCAATGTTTGTCTAGGGATGATGCTTCATTACGCACACCCCCACATCCAAATTATCAAGGTCATTTATTTCCTTGTAATGTTCACCGGTTTTGTAATAGAAATGCGTTAAAGTTATTGTTTTTTCACAATATCTCTTTAACCCCTTGCCAGACATTGATAATATTTCATATCAATGTTTGTCTAGGGATGGTGCTTCATTACGCACACCCCCACATCCAAAGTCTGAAGGTCAAGGTCATTTATTTCCTTGTAATGTTCACCGGTTTTGTAACAGAAATGCGTTAAAGTTATTGTTTTTTCACAATATCTCTTTAACCCCTTGCCAGACTTTGATAATATTTCACATCAATGTTTGTCTAGGAATGATGCTTCATTACGCACACCCCCACATCCAAATTTTGAAGGTCAAGGTCATTTATTTACTTGTAATGTTCACCGGATTTGTAACAGAAATGCGTTAAAGTTATTGTTTTTTTCACAATATCTCTTTAACCCCTTTCCAGACATTGATAATATTTCACATCAATGTTTGTCTACGGATGATGCTTCATTACACACACCCCCACATCCAAATTCTGAAGTTGAAGGTAATTTATTTACTTGTAATGTTCACGGTCAAATGCCTCGGTAGGCGCGACACTGCTTCCATGGCGGAATTCTTGTTAATACACCATTGGTCCGTTTCACTAAACTTCTTACGACTAAAATGATTGTAAGTGCAAAGTCATTATAGTCTGTAAATTTCACATTAACAATTTTTTCTTGTAAACAATTAATGGATTTACATTTATTGAGCATAGCCTATGCTCAATAAATGTAAATTCATCCATTGAAATTTCCTGATGATCCTAAATTTCCACTTATGAACATTTTAGTCGTACAAAGTTTAAAAATTAGTGAAATGGGCCCCATGTTATTACACACTGTGTTACTGTCAGAGAAATGTTATCTTGTAAATGCAGGCGAGAAACCTTCCTCATAATATTCAACATAGATGTATATAATTGTAGACCAGCCTTATAAACAGGTTCCCAAACTTTGAAAATCATAAGTAGCTTTCTTTATGGCGACCTCACAGGCATCTTTGGTAGAATTTGTCAGTTAGATGTCATGTTCAGGCCCGTACGCAGAGGGGGTGCGACCCCCTTAACCATTTCACTCTTAACCCGCAGGCCTGTATAGTGGTATTGGCAAACAATGTAGATCCAGATGAGCCGGCTTGTAACGAGCCGTCTCATCAGGATCTGCACTTTTTATGCCACCGGGTTTCGAAGAAACGGGTGGCATATAGTGTTTGGACCGTCCGTCCGTCACACTTTTCGGTTAAGCACTTTGTCACAGTTTCTCAAATATGCTGCAGGTGGCATCCGCATTCGACAGACGCATTTCTTGTTGCAATTAATTTTCATAATTTTGAGAACAAAAACACCCCATGTTCATAAATGGACTGGTCTGAAAATCATTTGGTGATGATCTAGATTGGTTGCAAAATTAACAAATAAAAATCCATTGCAGTTACTTAGGGGTGAAAAGGTTAATCTGCCGAGGTCTGTCCATGGATGTGAAAAAACAATGTTTAGCCCTTCGCGCCGTCGATAACGCACCCCCCTAAAACAATTCCTGCGTACAGGCCTGATGTTGTTTTAATAGTTTAAACTAAGCAACTGACAAACTACCAATCCTAAAGCCGATGATGACCCAGAAGTAGTTCTAAGGCAAGTTTCTCATGACTTTCCAAGTTCAGTCACCTATTTATAAGGCTGGTCTACCAATTCAACATGTTAAATATTGTTGTGTATTTTCAGGTATATAATGAGTTATATCCCCGGCGGACAGACAGGACTGAAATTTTTCAGCAAAGTGTTTTACGCGGCAGCTTCAAAGACTACAAACGCGATATTGCCGGTCTAGCATCGGGAGATATATAGAGAATACAAGGCTGGTGTTTTTAATATCACGTTTATCAGGCAAGGCTAGGAAACACGTTGGAATTCCGAGGCTCGCCGAGGAATTCCTATTGTTTCTGAGCCGAGTCTGATAAACTTGATATCAAAAAGACACTAGAATCTATTTATCAGGTAACTTTTTATGTTACAGAATGAGCAATAATGACGTTGTTTTCGTTGAAAAGAACGCGGACTTGTTTATGTTGCGTCATTTGGTAACGTCATGTGATGCCGTTCAACCAATGAAACGTTAGTTTTTGTCGCGCCTGCTTTAGCAAAGGCGCGACTATAGTCGGCGCTGTTTCCGACCTCCGCGTCGTTCCGCGTCGTCCCGCGTCGTCCGTTTTTTTTGTAAGGCAAATGCGTTAAAGTTATTGGTTTTTCACAATATCTCTTTAACCCCTTTACTTTTATAATAATTCACATCAATGTTTGTCTAGGGATGATGCTTCATTACGCACACCCCCCACATCCAAATTCTCAAGGTCAAGGTCATTTATTTACTTGTAATGTTCACCGGTTTTGTAACAGAAATGCGTTAAAGTTATTGTTTTTTCACAATATCTCTTTAACCCCTTGCCAGACTTTAATAATATTTCACATCAATGTTTGTCTAGGGATGATGCTTCATTACGCACACCCCGACATCCAAATTCTCAAGGTCAAGGTCATTTATTTACTTGTAATGTTCACCGGTTTTGTAGCAGAAATGCGTTAAAGTTATTGTTTTTATGCCCCCGCCACCGAATGGTGAGGGGGGCATATAGTGTTACCGGCGTCCGTACGTACGTACGTCCCGAAACCTTAACGCTGGGTAAATGGCTTATAATTTCTGTTTCCTTGCTCGGATCTGCTTCACATTTCACACACGCATTGCTCCAATGGTCCTCTACCGCCCTGTGACAAATCCACATTCGTCCCGCCCCCGCTAAGCCCAGGGTCAAGGTCAAATACTTGGTGCGTTCGAAATTTTAACGCTCAGGTAATTGCCTTATAATTTCTGTTTCTTTGCTCGGATCTGCTTCACATTTCACACACACAGTGCTCCAATGGTCCTCTACCCCTGCTAAGCCCAGGATCAAGGTCGCAGACTTGGTGCTTTTGAAACCTTAACGCTGGGTAAATGGCTTATAATTTCTGTTTCCTTGCTCGGATCTGCTTCACATTTCACACACACATTGCTCCAATGCTCCTCTACCGTCCTGTCACAAATCCACATTTGTCCCGCCCCCGCTAAGCCCAGGGTCAAGGTCACAGACTTGGTGAGTTCGAAACCTTAACGCTCGGGTAAATGGCTTATAATTTCTGTGTCCTTGCTCGGATCTGCTTCACATTTCACATGCATTGCTCCAGTGGTCCTCTACCGCTCTGTGACAAATCCACATTCGTCCTGCCCCCGCTAAGCACAGGGTCAAGGTCACAGACTTGGTGCGTTTGAAACCTTAACGCTTGGGTAAATGGCTTATAATTTATGTTTCCTTGCTTAGATCTGCTTCACATTTCACATATGCATTGCTCCAATGGTCCTCTACTGCTCTGTGACAAATCCACATTCGTCTCGCCACCGCTAAGCCCAGGGTCAAGGTCACAGACTTGGTGCGTTTGAAACCTTAACGCTCGGGTAAATGGCTTGTAATTTCTGTTTCCTTGCTCGGATCTGCTTCACATTTCACACACGCATTGCTCCAATGCTTCTCTACCGCCCTGTGACAAATCCACATTCGTCCCGCGCCCGCTAAGCCCAGGGTCAAGCTCACAGACTTGGTGCATTCGAAACCTTAACGCTCGGGTAAATGGCTTATAATCAAATATGCTTCGTTTTCTTTGGCTGCCAGCGGGGGCATTCGTGTGCCGACAGGCCACATTTCTAGTTTCACAATATCTCTTTAACCCCTTGCCAGACTTTGATAATATTTCATATCAATGTTTGTCTAGGGATGATGCTTCATTACGCACACCCCCACATCCAAATTCTCAAGGTCAAGGTCATTTATTTACTTGTAATGTTCACCGGTTTTGTAACAGAAATGCGTTAAAGTTATTGTTTTTTCACAATATCTCTTTAACCCCTTGCCAGGCTTTGATAATATTTCACATCAATGTTTGTCTAGGGATGATGCTACATTACGCACACCCCTACATCCAAATTCTCAAGGTCAAGGTCATTTATTTACTTGTAATGTTCAAGGTCAAATGCCTCGGCAGGCGCGATACCGCTTCCGTGGCGGAATTCTAGTTTATTTATTGTAACCCGGAAATTCAAATCAGGTCAATGCCTGATACAACACTATATCAGTCAGTACGTATTAAGCCAATACAAAGCTTGTTACCTGATAAATAATAGATTATAATATGTCTTAAGAAATATGGGCTTATTCTCATTGTGATATACTGATCGATATAAGATCAACTGTACTGGTATCCGGGTGTACATTGTTTGCGAAGTCGCAAGTAAAACAATTACTGGTGCATGTGAATTATGGCCCTTCTGACATATTCTACCCAGTATGTCGAGTGGTATAATTGTAGTGTTCGTCATTCCGTCTGTAAGATTTGTGTTTAGGTTTTTGGGTACCCATTAGGTCATGTCCATCAAAACTTGGATGTACGTCCAAATTTCACATTAGTCAGATATTCGCTAAAGTTCATTAGTTGCTTCCTCACACTGATAGTGAACCACCCTGGGTCATTCAATACAGGAATGAATGAAGTTGAGGATGAGTTTCACTATAGGAATGAATGGCCTTTTTGTGGAATTTATCGGGGTATAAACTTGGAAAAGTCGCGGGAATACTGGACGAAGGCCGGAAGGCCTCGTCCAGTATTCCCGCGACTTTTCCAAGTTTATATCCCCGATAAATTCCACAAAAATGCCATTCATTCCTTATAATTCCAGCATTTGAAATAAATTCATCAAGAAAATGTGTTTATTTTCCGTTTTCTTAAGAATTATTTTAACTGCGCCTCACTGTTACGGAAAGTAGGTCGGCATGGGAGTTTACTGGGATATAAATTTTGGACAGAGACTTGCTACGGGCCAATCAAATGTTAGGGAATTGTGTAAATATTTTTGTGCTGGAATTATGTAGCCTTGACCCATTGGTAGTGGATGAGACACTCCCCGGCGATCGCTTGTTACAAACGGGCATTTGATTGGAAGCATGCAAAGGGTAATTTAACAACAAGGTACAATTTTTGGCTTCCTGTAACGTGAGAGTTGAATCCGTTTATACCCATTATAAGAGTAGTCAGATTAATGATACTGCTATTAATTTTAGGGAGTGGGGCTAATGACTGATGTGGTGAGAACCTGGCATCAGATCAGCTGATTCTAATTTCAGGGCTGAATCTATATTTCATGTAAATATTCTGATCTGATATTGGGATTTCCCGTCCATACTTACAATCGGGTTACTACTAACATGACTGTAGCTGTTAACAGGCCATTACATGTTATTAAATAAATAAATTTGTTATGTGTACATGTATACTGGGACCAATGCAATGTAATAAATGAAGAAATATGATTTGTGCTTAAATGGTTAAATGCTTAGCTGTTGATATGCCGTTAAACACCAATAGACAAACAAACAATCTGATCATGACCTATACTAGTCTCCATTCTAGTCTGATCAGGAACTTTCTAGTCTCCATTGTAGTCTGATCAGGACATATACTAGTCACAGTACTAGTCTGATCAGAGCCTATACTAGTCGCCATTCTAGTCTGATCAGGATATATACTTGTCGCCATTCTAGTCTGATCAGGACCTATACTAGTCGCCATTCTAGTCTGATCAGGACCTATACTAGTCGTCATTCTAGTCTGATCAGGACCTATACTAGTCACCATTCTAGTCTGATCAGGACCTATACTAGTCGCCATTCTAGTCTGATCAGGACCTATACTAGTCGCTATTCTAGTCTGATCAGGACCTACACTAGTCGCCATTCTAGTCTGATCAGGACCTATACTAGTCGCCATTCTAGTTGATCGGACCTATATAGTCGCCATTACTAGTCGCCATTAGTGATCAGGACCTATACTAGTCGCCATTCTAGTCTGATAGACCTATAGTCATTGTGATCAGGACCTATACTAGTGATCAGGACCTATACTAGTCTGATCAGGACTACCTTACTAGTCGCCATTCATCTAGCCTCTAGATCAGGATCTACTTACTAGTCATTGTGATCGGATTATACGTTGCCATTCTAGTTGATCAGGATATACTAGTCGCATCGCATTCTAGTCTTGATCAGGACTATACTAGTCGACCATTACTAGTCTGATCAGGACCTACATAGTCGCCATTCTAGTATGATCAGGACCTACATAGGCATCAGTCTTGATCAGGACCTATACTAGTCGCCATTCAGTCTGATCAGGACCTATACTAGTCATACTAGTCGCCATCTAGTCGTCAGGACCTACTAGCGCCATTCTGTCTGATCAGGACCTATAATAGTCACCATTCTAGTCTGTCAGGACCTATATAGTCGCCATTCTAGTCTGATCAGGACCTATACATCATCGTCAGTCATTTAGTGATCAGGATACTAGCATCTAGTAGTCTGATCAGGACATACTAGTCGTATTTAGTGACAGGACCTATACTAGTCGCCATAGTCTGATCAGGACCTACTCTACTAGCGCCATTCTAGTCGATCACATATACTAGTTGCTTTAGTTCTGATAGGACATACTAGTCGCTATTCTAGTCTGATCAGGACCTATACTAGTCGCCATTCTAGTCTGATCAGGACCTACTCTACTAGTCGCCATTCTAGTCTGATCAGGACATATACTAGTCGCTATTCTAGTCTGATCAGGACCTATACTAGTCGCCATTCTAGTCTGATCAGGACCTATACTAGTCGCCATTCTAGTCTGATCAGGACCTATAGTAGTCGCCATTCTAGTCTGATCCGGACCTATATTAGTCGCCATTCTAGTCTGATCAGGACCTACACTAGTCGCCATTCTAATCTGATCAGGACCTATACTAGTTGCCATTCTAGTCTGATCAGGACCTATACTAGTCGCCATTCTAGTCTGATCATGACCTATACTAGTTGCCATTCTTGTCTGATCAGGGCCTATGCTAGTCGCCATTCTAGTCTGATCAGGACCTATAGTAGTCGCCATTCTAGTCTGATCAGGACATATACTAGTCGCCATTCTAGTCTGATCAGGACCTATACTAATCGCCATTCTAGTCTGATCAGGACCTACACTAGTCGCCATTCTAGTCTGATCAGGACCTATACTAGTCGCCATTCTAGTCTGATCTGGACCTATACTAGTCGCCATTCTAGTCTGATCAGGACCTATACTAGTCGCCATTCTAGTCTGATCAGGACCTATACTAGTCGCCATTCTAGTCTGATCAGGACCTATACTAGTCGCCATTCTAGTCTGATCAGGACCTATACTAGTCGTCATTCTAGTCTGATCAGGACCTATACTAGTCGCCATTCTAGTCTGATCTGGACCTATACTAGTCGCCATTCTAGTCTGATCTGGACCTATACTAGTCGCCATTCTAGTCTGATCTGGACCTATACTAGTCGCCATTCTAGTCTGATCAGGACCTATAGTAATCGCCATTCTAGTCTGATCAGGACCTATACTAGTCGTCATTCTAGTCTGATCAGGACCTATACTAGTCGTCATTCTAGTCTGATCAGGACATATACTAGTCGCCATTCTAGTCTGATCAGGACCTACACTAGTCGCCATTACTAACTAGTCGCCATTATAGTCTGATCAGGACCTACACTAGTCGCAATTACTAACTAGTCGTCATTCTAGTCTGATCAGGACCTACACTAGTCGCCATTACTAACTAGTCGTCATTGTAGTCTGATGAGGACCGATACTAGTCGACATTACTATTCGCCATTCTACACTGATCAGGACCTATACTAGTCACTATTACTAGTCACCATTCTAGTCTGATCAGGACGTATACTAGTCGCCAGTCTAGTCTGATATAGACATATACTAGCCGTCCTTCTAGTCTGATCATCAGGACGTATACTAGTCGCCATTCTAGTCTGATCAGGAGCTATTCTGGTCGCCATTCTAGTCTGATCTGGACCTATACTAGTCGCCATTCTAGTCTGATCAGGACCTACTATACTAGTCGCCATTCTAGTCTGATCAGGACCTATACTAGCCGCCATTCTAGTCTGATCTGGACCTACACTGGTCGGCATTACTAATCGCCATTCTAGTCAGATCAGGACCTATGCTAGCCGCCATTCTAGTCTGATCTGGACCTATGCTAGTCGGCATTACTAGTCGCCATTCTAGTCAGATCAGGGCCTATACTAGCCTTCCTTCTAGTCTGATCATCAGGACGTATACTAGTCGCCATTCTAGTCTGATCAGGAGCTATTCTGGTCGCCATTCTAGTCTGATCAAGACATATCATAGTCGCCATTCTAGTCTGATCAGGACCTATACTAGTCGCCATCACTAGTTGCGTTTATGTACCATATATGGTCACATAACCATATTCTCGAAATAGCGTTGTGTCTACTCTCCTACACGGTATACTTAAACCTACTGTCTGTTTCACGAAAGCTGCCCAAATTTTACGGCTATATAAACAATTCAAAAACAAGATTTCTTCTGATAATATTAAATTAAAGGAAAATTTAAGAATGAGCCTTCTTTTTATTTCGTGAAATTTTGTCAAATATTGATTTTATTGCGAAAACGTGGGGAAATTTTTCAGAATTTCAGAAATACTGGACCGATTTTTAAAATTTAACTTTTGTTTTCTAAGTTAGATCATTTCCAAGCTATCTAGCTAGGTTTCGGAGTCAATTTCCCAAAACAATAGTTGTTTGACTCCTCCCACAAGTCCTCTACCTCTTTTTCCCCCATGTTAAATTCCCATAGACAAATCAATTTTTCGTAATAAAATCAATATTTGACCGAATTTCACGAAATAAAAAGAAGGCTCATTCTTAAATTTTCCTTTAATTTAATATTATCGAAAATAATATTGTTTTTGAATTGTCTATATAGCCGTAAAATTTGGGCAGCTTTCATGAAACAGACAGTAGACATTATTGTTATTTATGATATTTATTTTATTAATTGTGCGTATGTCCTAAACGACAGACTGATAGTGAGAAGTACTACATGCCATTACTTAGTATGGTACTGCAAAGCCTTCTGAGTGCATGCTCCGGGTGCATGCTCGGGGTTGGCAATTTCGAGTGGACGAAGCTGAGCATAGCTCAGCTTTGGTCGGTCTAACTTGCTGATGTCGATCGTGGGAACTGACCGTGTGCTCGGAGAGTTGTATATCACGGTACTGTCAAAATCTATATACCATGATAACTGTTGTGTTCATAATGAATTATATAAGGACATGCATACCAGTTTCCAATGGTAAAACTAGTCGAAGATCACATTCAGTCTGTCGGAAAGGAACACGATGAATGGTCAAAGGGAAACACATCTAACTACATGGTATTCACATCGTGGGCATTATACATGTAGTTTGGCACGCATGTGTAATATGCATGTATTTACTAGTGAATCAATACATACTTCACCACTGTTTGTCGTCTTGTGATAAATATTGTGCTCAAGGGCCAGTAGGCTTAATAATAGGCTATTACTGAATAAACATTACCGTTACCATATGTTTTAGAACTGGTGTAATGGTGACACAATTATATCCTATAAAGAACAGTTTGTGCCTACTGAGTGGGAATGTACCTTTAACTATAAACACTGCTACCTGCAAATTCTATTTTTAGCAAAGTGGGA
The DNA here is from genome assembly GCA_029237695.1 of Conchocele bisecta. Lineage (NCBI taxonomy): Eukaryota > Metazoa > Mollusca > Bivalvia > Lucinida > Thyasiridae > Conchocele > Conchocele bisecta. The sequence goes on from CM055279.1 coordinate 1,151,098, forward strand.
TTCCCCGGATTCCCCACTTTCAATAATGGCGGCTCTAACAGCGTTCTGGACTGTTTCACATGTACACACATAAGGTAAGTTATTAACCGTGTGTATCCTTTATTTGTTTAGCTACTTGATGGTGATATTCTTGTTACTATAATGGTGGACATGGCATTACAGTTGTATCTGTAAAGCTTGTAATAGGTCCCAATACAACGAAACTAAAAATATTGAATATTGACCCGTCAGTATAATACTATCGTTGTATTTATAACACCCCCTGTATTGAAACTGTACACATATACACAGGTTTGAAATTGGTGTATTTTCAGATTTGTTTATAAAACATTGTCACATGCTGTTTAACATATTAATGCGAATGTGTTTAATGGTAATTAAAATGGCTGCCAGTTAAGCAAGGCGTAGGTCACACCGACTGGTTTCCATTTATCGACTGCGTCATTGTATTGCCTTGCCCTATATATCGACCAACTGCTCATACCTCGTTATAGCAATGCACGACTGTTAAAGGAATTGTTCTGTAATTGCGCACTGTGAAAAAAACACGTTATCTAGTGTGGCATATTTCTGCAATTTACTTAAAGGGACATCCCAACGATTTTTGTGACTTTTATTAAATGGGAAACAGAAATATCATAGATAAACCATCCAATAGCAAATATTAATCAAAGTACTGAAAGTACTGACTGGCGGGAGACAAGTAGCCACTTGTGAATTTGCATACTCAGAAATTCCTTGTTAGAAATATATTCGATGTTGATTATTGGATGTACATGTACAATCTGCAAATTTGGAGAACTTGATCAGTTACTGGCGTTTGTAAAATACAGCCTGCTCTAAATTAAATGGATGTTTTTTTTTCTGTCTCAAGTTGACGCCCACTCTGACAGAACGTGGTTGGTCTGTTCCAGCTCATTTTGCCGATGCAATTTGGACAAGCAAACATAACGTTATTCTATTGTCTGTTTCAACTGAAAGCGCAGATGGATAATACGAAAAACCTTTTTTTTTTAGAAATTAATCTCGAAACCTGGCGAGATAGCTCGGAAATGATCTAACAACTAACAACAACAAATTATTATGTGAAAGTCGGCCCAGTAAAACAAAAATTATGGAAGAAAATTTATTTATAGATCACATCTCCCATAGAGAATGATGCCCATACAATCAATATTTGATCGATTTTGTTCAAAAAATATTTTTGGCAGCATAGGTTTTTCGTAATGTGAAGAAAAAAAACGGGGAAATTTTCATATTTTTAGTATGTTTATTTGGCCAAAATCAATCGGCACTTTGCAGAATAGGGATACAAACCGAGTAATCCAAATTGCATACCCAACAGGAACTCTGGAGGTGTGACCTAATATTATGTGAAATCTTTTCAAAACTAGAAATGGACGCTTGTCGACAAGCGCATGTGTATCCCCCTCCCCAGATACACAAGTAGTTTGAAAAAAGGGTGTTCGAGTTATGCTCCGGAGACAAAATCAGTGACGGAAAAAACAAAGGGAGATAACTAAAAAATTAGTGATGCAAGAGTTGTCATTCTTGCGTGACACACCTTTAGGGTTGCGGTCTATGCATGTGTGAAGTTTCATGAAAATATTCCAAAAGGTGTTCGAGTTATGCTCCAGACACGAAATCAGTGCACGAAACAACAAAGGGAGATAACTAAGAAATTAACGACGCAAGAGTTGTCATTCTTACGTGCGACACACCTTTGGGTCGTCTTCTATGCATGTGTGAAGTTTAATAAACTAGAAAATGTGTTCATAGAACACGGATGTCCCACATATCGCTTTGATAATAAATGAGGCCAAATTCCAAGTCAAAATTTTCTTTTACCTGAGAGTTAAGGTTTTTGAAGCACCAAGTATGTTACCTTGACACTGGGCTTGCCGGGGCAGGACAAACGTAGATTTGACACAGGGAGGTAGAGGACCATTAGAGCAATGCGTATATGAAATATGAAGCTGATCCGTGAAAGAAAACAGAAATTATAAGATATTTACCCGAGCGTTAAAGTTTTTGAAGCACCAAGTATGTAACTTTGACCCTGGGCTTGGCGGGGGCAGGACGAATGTGGATTTGGCACAGGGCGGTAGAGGACCATTAGAGCAATGTGTATATGAAATATGAAGCTGATCCGTGAAAGAAAACAGAAATTATAAGATATTAACCCGAGCGTTAAAGTTTTTGAAGTATGTGACCTTGACCCTGGGCTTGCCGGGGGCAGGACGAACGTGGATTTGGCACAGGGCGGTAGTGAACCATCAGAGCAATGTGTATATGAAATATGAAGCAGATCGGTCGAAGGATGAAGAAATTATGAGACATTTACCCGAGTGTTAAAGTTGTGTGACGGACGGACGGACGGGAGGACGGGACGCACGTTCCTACGAATGAATACTTGTTGGGTTTTTACTGTATAAAAATACCCAACAAGAGTACCCAACAAGAGTACCCAACACTATCCTAACCCTACCCAATAAGATCCCCGTACGCTTACAACAAGTACACATTCGTGTGTGCGGACGGACGGACGGACGGACGGACGAGGGTAACACTAAATGCCCCCTCCACTATCGTGGTGGGGCATACAAATATTCCAAATATTCCAAAGGGTGTTCGAGTTATACTCTGGATACAAAATCAGAGCAGGAAACAACAAAGGGAGATAAGTAAACAAGAATTCCGCGGAATCAGATGCCTCGCCTTGTCCCGCCTTGACCTCGAGCCTGGGCCCGAAAGCAATTTTCACTGGCCCGAACATATTATACAATTATTGACTAGTGAGCCATAGAATATCAGATTATATTCTATGGCTCACTAGTCAATAATTGTTTTATTATATGATAATAGTCTGTATATAGCACTTACGACCTTATGCTACTAGACAAAAATTGAAAAAGAATTTGAAAAAAAATTATTAATTAATTTTAATAGTCCTATATTTATCTACATATATCTGCACAGGTCCACATAATGCCACAATATTTTCAACACAGTTTACGGAGGAAATGTAATATACAAACAAAAATAAAATAATAATGCTCGCTACTGGAGCCCAGAATTTTTGTTAATAGTTACGGAAATGTAATAATGTACCTGTATAAATTACCTGTAATAAGTTAGTGGTCAGGTAAAAAATTGAAAAACAATGTAAACAAAAAAAATGGAAAAAAAAATTAAATTTAAAAAGAAAAGAAAAGAATAATGCTCCCTACTGGAGCCCAGAATGTTTTTTAATAGTCCTATATTTATCTACATATCATATATATACAGGTCCACATATTGCCACAATATTTTCAACACAGTTTACGGAAATGTAATATAATAATTTACCTGTATAAATTACCTGTAAGTGGTCAGTGGTCAGTTGCACATGCTAGCACATGCACAGGTGAATAGTCTGTATATAGCACTTAAAAGAATGAAAAAAAAAATTAAAAAAAAAAAAAGTTTAAAAATAATAATGCTTGCTACTGGAGCCCAGATTTTTTTTAATAGTATATTTATCTACATGTATCTGCACAGGTCCACATAATGCCACAATATTTTCAACACAGTACCCAATTTAGTAATTTACCTGTATAAATTACCTGTGGTCAGCAGTGGTCAAGCACTGGACATTTGCACATGCAAGCCCATGCTAGCACATGGTTCTCCCAGTCTCTATTGTTCTCTCTACAGGTAAGGTGTACAAAGCACACGAGAAAAGGTGTACAGAGCAGACGAGAAAACGGGTCTTCATGCATTATTGTCCAGTTTGTAGAGTGCGCAAAACAAAAAAGGGAGATAACTCAAAAATTAGCTACGCAAGAGTTGTCATTCTTGTGCGCAACACACCTCCGGGTCGTGGTCTATGCATGTGTGAAGTTTCATGAAAATATTCCAAAGGGTGGTGGAGTTATGCTCCGGACAGGAAATCAGTGCGCGAAAACAAAAAAGGGAGATAACTAAAAAATTAGCTATGCAAGAGTTGTCATTCTTGTGCACGACACACCTTCGGTTCGTGGTCTAATTGAATGTGTTAAGTTTCATAAAAATATTCCACAGGGTGGTCGAGTTATGGTCAATCAGTGCGCGAAACAAAAAAAGGGAGATAACTAAAAAATTAGCTATGCAAGAGTTGTCATTCTTGTGCGCGACACACCTTCGGGTCGTGGTCTATGCATGTGTGAAGTTTCATGAAAATATTCCAAAGGGTGGTGGAGTTATGCTCCGGACACGAAATCAGTGTGAGAAACAAAAAAGGGAGATAACTAAAAAATTAGCTATGCAAGAGTTGTCATTCTTGTGCGCGACACACCTTCGGGTCGTGGTCTATGCATGTGTGAAGTTTCATGAAAATATTCCAAAGGGTGTTCGAGTTATGCTCCGGACAAGAAGTGTCTGCGGCGGACACGGACGCGGACGCGGACGCGGCGCGCTGTCAAATCCATAGTATCCCCCGACGGAGTCCGGGGGATACAATTATGACTGGGCGTAGGCCTACATACGTGTATGCTGCATGAACGGCAAAATGTTTTCATGAAATTTGTTTCGCTCATCCAGAGGGTAATTTTTCGAAAATCGCCCGTAAACCACAATATGAAAAAGAAATGGCCTTCGACGTCGCATTGCGACTGCGTGGTACACGATACGTGGGGCGGGGGGGGCGCACGGGGGTCTCATAACATGCAATTTGTCTTCAAAGTAAAGTTCGTTGCTATTATGCTATTAATAACTTGCTTTCTTTCAGTTCACTCGCTGACTTTAAATGTCGGGGGGGGGGGGCGTCTCAATAACAGCAATTTGTTCTCTTCAAAAGTAAAGTTCGTTGCTATTATGCTATTAATAACTTGCTTTCAGTTCACTCGCTGACTTTAAATGTCGGGGGGGGGGGGGGGGCGTCTCAATAACAGCAATTTGTTCTCTTCAAAAGTAAAGTTCGTTGCTATTATGCTATTAATAACTTGCTTTCAGTTCACTCGCTGACTTTAAATGTCACCCGACTGTTGTTAATTGCGAACGCAAATTGAGCCTATTGAGACGTCCCCCGATGAACATGCGACTGCGTGGTACACGATACGGGGTGCGTCTCAATAACAGCAATTTGTTCTCCTCAAAAGTAAAGTTGCGCTTGTCAACTATTTTACACATAATGTTGAGCATTGTCGTTGCTATTAATAACTTGCTTTCAGTTCACTCGCTGACTTTAAATGTCACCTGACTGTTATTAATTGCGAACGCAAATTGAGCCTATTGAGACGTCCCCCGATGCACAGAGAGCCACTTCCGAAAGTAGACCCGTGCAAACGGCCAGAATCACGATCCCAATAGCGTGGAGACAGTATGTCTCCCGCCAAAAACGGGTGATTCCCAAGAATATCTGTATACGTATGCACACTTATCATGATTATCTAGTAATATGTTAATTCGCGCAAAATCGTAGCTACTCTACCACGTACCTATTTTCCCACTGGTAGTCCGGTATAACAAAAATAATCCGGGTGTTTTGAGGTCACAGCTAGACACAGTTTGCTTGCAAATCTTGACCTAATTTCACTTGAGAAACATGTTGGGGTGTTTTTAGAGTCAGTTTTCATCCTATTTATAGCATTTAAAAGAAAACACTGAACCTGTTGGTCAAGTGATGTAGACGTAGTTTCCTTGGCCTAAGCGAACCTACTGTTTGGTTCATACAGAACTACTGTCTGTTCCACGTTTTGCTGCCGATGAACCTTTGGCCATTAAACACATTAAATGTAAACAATATTTAAAAATAAGTATTTTTTCATCAATAACAAAAAAGTCACCCTCCCCAAAAACATTATTTGATGAAAATATTGATTTTATTGCGAAAAAATTGGGAATTTAACATGGGGAGTCAATAACCTGGCGAGATAGCTTGAAATGTAACTAAGAAAACAAGTTAAATTTTTAAAATCGGTCCACAAATAAAAAAATCTTTAAAAAAATCTATTTTTAGCCCCCATGTTAAATTCCCATAGGAAAATCGTTTTTTTCGCAATAAAATCAATATTTTATGGAATGTTTATAATAATTGAATGGAACTTTTTTTCATTAGACAACAAAAGCCCCACACATCGTTGTATGATTTTTATTACACCTTATTATCGGTTAAGATGACGTATACGCCTTAAACGTCATCTTAACTGCGTTATTGTCTACACGAGATAAATTGGTAGCGATTGTCAGTATTTGTTTCACCGTTCCTCATAATTTTAATGAAGAAGTCCAAAAAAGTTCACACGAAGATTTTTATGAATTTGATTTTCACATTCCTGATGCTACAATTTTACATGTACGTCTAGATATCATTAAATGTGAACTCGTCCACCAATGCTTTGTCGACATCTACTGTCAGACTAAATGTTGTTGTAAATATAAATTTTACACTTACATGCAGATATCATTAAATGTGAACTCGTCCACCAATGCTTTGTCGATATTTACTTTGAGAGGACAGGGTATTGTACATTTAAATTTTGCACTTGTGAACTTCTTAAGTCGTACACACTTTAGTGAAACGGACCCATGATTTGCAATCATTGTTTAATGGTTTAATGTTACAGTAATAACATGCATAACACATGATCATATTAATAATTATATAGAAATATATATGTTTATTTCCAGAGTGAATGACAAGCGTTAAAACCCAAGAGGACCCAGGTTTGCAAAACTGCTGAAAGATTTAACGAAGATTCACGATGTTTCATCAAAACAAAGGCGCCAACGTCTCATTGGATGATACCAGGAACACCGCAACGTGGTCTCCCATGGTAACCGGTGGATGTGCATTTCTGAGGTTACCATTGGCCCACAATCAGCTGACAATATTTAAATTGGACGGATCAGGTACACATGTCATAGGTTCAGCTCTTCCATATATGGACCAACACAGGTTCGGTTCGACTGGTTTTTATTGGCGTAACATAGATGGCCTGAAATCACATACAGGCACCCATAAGTATATACATGTACCACCTCATAGCCCTATCTGACAACGAGACATTGCTAAATAGCAGGAAGAACTAATATTTCCTAGCAAATATCTATAGACGCTATCTTCAATATTACTACTGACGAGCAATGACACTTAAACCAGATAATTCCAATCAAACTGTACATGTGTACCGGCTGATCAGGAGCTACAGTGGTGTAAATGTTACAACATACGTTATTGTGCCAGTTCTATCCTTCAGCCCAGCTGCGCCTGATGCGACTGTAGTTTCCCGCCGTCTCATCTGGAGCTACACTGGTTCCCAACATAGCAAAGTCCTCATTGTCAAGAACGGGAATGAATATTGGGAAATGATAACCAACACATTCTATTTATAGAGCGACATGGTATATATACATTTTACAGGTACCGCAATCACCGGTATGCTTCTAACGGGTAACATATACATGTATACATATTATATGACACACTCCTTAGAACGAGCCCTACCAATAGGTTATGGCAGTTTACCCCTTATTATATACATGTACGTTATAGTCTGCTTCAAAGCAAACGTTTCTACCAGGAACCAGGTTTACAATTGATTAAAACAAACGTACTTTTATTGGAGTCTATGCATACGGTAACTTAGTTACCCTTAGAGCCTTTAGGCTACATTAGTATATGGTTTCTATAAGATGGTTAGGAATCTTAAATAATGACTTACCAATATGACGAGACAAATATAGAAGAAATCCTATTGCGACACCCTCCCACACCACGACAGCTCTTGCCAACGTAAACTTACTGAGTGCCCCTCAATCATACCGGCGGCACGTTTCTCGTTACGGGCCCCGGAATAAATTACTCGTGCATAGATTCTCCAATCAAAAGATGACACACACACCTACGTCACACCACTCACCCATACGGACAATACAAGGCACTACATGGACAGCACATGGACGATTACATTATGTGAACACGGGAATGTCAAGACTGGCCCCGCTAATAAACAACTCGTACTAAAAACCCATTGAGGGGCGATTACACAGTAGCTGGAACCTACAATACAACGAGGGTTGATTAATAGGTTATATTATAGCAAATACACCATAATTCAATCATGTCCTGTTTTGACAACTGTGACACACACATATGTAGTCATGGTAGCATATGTAACAACACTATAGTTACACAGGGCCGTAAGTACATCGTAGCTATAGCTACTTATCTCCCGTTGAATTTATATATAGAAATCCGGTCCAAATTGTGTAGGTTACGGCCTTATTGCTTGGGAAAATGGCGAATGTAGCATGCTTTGCTATGAAAAGGAGCAATTACAGTGATTTTGATAAGTGTTTATCCAGATCATGCTACAAATCTACGCAATCTGATCTGGGACTACATTATTTGTCAGATTCATATTTTCACACTTATTATTGTTATTCCAAACAATGTAGACCAGTCTGATATGGGTTTACTCTGTTAGCATAGGCAGGGGTATAGCCAGGGACAAATTTCTCATACGCACACATATCAAATGGTAGAACATTGGGTGAGCATGGCTCACTCGTTGACCTAGCGAAGTGAAGGAGAGTTTTAGGGGGGGGGGGCGGGCATGCAGCCCCCCCCCCCCCCGATTATTTTTGAAACGTCGATCCTATCTAACGCGTTTTCCTGCATTATTTACGGCACCATTTGTTTGTAATCGACATGTACGTTTGATACAAAATGCGTTCTGTTCCGGACTCAATAGCAATCCCCCCCCCCAACCACCCCCAAGATTTTATTGCATATTTCGAAAAATAAGCCTTTTATTTTTTAATTTTATTTTTTCTGGTACGCACGTGCGTACGTGCGTATGACTGTCTACGCCACTGATAGGACATACATCATAGGACCGGAGCTCTATAAATATATTTGCAAAGTGAAATAACTGACTACGATCCCTCATTGTGTAGGACCTCCTCTTGCCAATTTTAGGATGTGGTCATTTTATGGACGTTTTGTTCCATCCGGTGTGCCGCTATCTGCAGGAATTAAAGTTCTCTGCAGAATACTCCTGTATCGTCCGTACCCTGGACGTGGACGATACGAGAGTATTCTGCCGAGTTACCATGGTTACTTCCTGCAGCTAGCGCATTTGCCCCTCCTCGTTATGTTGCCTTCCTGGTCACGGCACTGTTACAAGTGTACTAATATTACTATATGATCAATCACGATACTTAACCCTTACAATGGGTTTATCTCTTTTATTTTTATTATCCCCTCATCGATAGGCAAGAGGGGATATATCGTTAGTCGATGTACGTCTGTGCGTGTGTACGTTAGTAACACCTTTCATATCACAATAACTTATGTACCACTTCGTCGATTTTGATAATATAACTGGCCAAAATGTATGTCTGCAGATGGTGCTTTGTTTTGCATACGACCCCCGTCCGACCGCCCAATGTCAAGGTCACTGACGACTTATGTTCACCTTGTTTGTAAGGCAAATGCGTTACTTTTTTGTTCTTCTTTTCAAGGCTGCCAACGAGGGGATTATCTTAGTGATAGCGATGTCCTTGTTATGCCCCTATGCGGTAGCCAGGGGGTGGGGGGATTATTTAGGTTCCGTCCGTCTGTACGTCCGTCCGTATACGTTTGTAAGAGTTTCTCCAACATGTAATATATTCAATTTTACGGGAATGATTGCTTCAATACTAATACTGAGGAACTTGAAATCACCTGAACATTCGTCACACACGGGGAAATCGGTAATTTCATAACAGTTGTTGTTGTTGTTGTTGTTGTTTTAACATTACTGTGGTGATTACTTTCAGGCGCTGTGGAACTTGGTGTGACGTACATTGACCCCACCAAGTTAGCAGCCGATCCGCCGAACACGTCTTCTCATATTCCAAACTACATACTTCTAAACGATATTAAATTACATAAACGCGAGTGTCGTATGACCGTTTCCGTTAATTCACTTGGAACGGAAGTGACGTCATCGTACGGGACCGGTCAGTATGTGAAGAATGTATCGAGCGGTAAAAAGTACTGGTTAGTTATTGACGTGAAGTACGGAGAGGTGGAAGTGAAGATAGAAAACCAAGGTAAGTCAATTATTCAAAAGTAAATTATTCTATTGTCAATATTATTGATATAGACTTATACAGCAATGCATGTTGGTAAGGCACGTAGGCCTACATTGTAAATTGTATTATTTTGAAAGATAGATGTGTCCCTCAATTATATTATTATCCAACTGCCTATATTTGTGGATATTACATCGTTTTAACAAATTCCATGGGTTTTGACGAGTCTGTGCGCTAGTTTCACGTGCCTGGGCAATAGTTCCGCGTGCCTGTGAAATAGTAAAAACTAATTTCATCCCAAATGACGTGATGATTTTTGTCGAAGATTGTGTTTACAGGTTGCGTAATAAAACAGTTATTTCACGGTCATTCTGGAAACAGGCCTCGTGCAATAGTGCCTCGCCCCTTGGGCAATATGTTTTGACTGTTCCCCGAATGCCCATGACATAACTGTATAATATCAATCTAGTATATCTACGATGTCTACTAAGGCATGTACTGCACAGAACCCCCACCGACTTTCGTCGAGTTTTTAAGTTATACATTTGATATAACACTATTCATTTAATTTATGTATGTGTATTGTTTATATAAATACACACCCATAGTATTGCATAGTATATACTTTGTATATGTACGTGTCACATGCAATACCTACTGAAATAGTCGCTGTCACCTGGTTATCGACACAACTCGGTTTTCAATTTACGTGACGTTTAAACAATTTTGAGAGCCTGATATTTGCACAAAACCTTAAATATTTACAAAATAAGTTATATGTTCCATCATCGAAAGAAAAATACGACTTCTGTTACGTGTTAAATCCTTCTATGCACTCGGAATATATGTCGCGACCACCATTTGAACCGTCGAGACGGTTACAATGAGTGGTCACAACATATACTTTCAATGAGAAATAACAAAAATAAAATAGTTAATACCTTCATACCCGTAAAGGTGTATTCCGAAAGGAATTAGTTAAATGCTGGAAACTGGGTAGATCAGTAAATATATGAATCTTCGTTTTTCAGGAAATGAAAACAATCCGAACGAGTTTTTGCCCGTGCATGGCAACAACATACAGGTGATGAATGACACGTCACTCATACGGAGTTCACAGAAAACACCGGCGACCATTACCTTCCTGGAATCGCCCCTTAAAGCGGGTAAACTATTCATCCGACATTTCGAGTTCAAAAGCAATAACAGATCCTGATAAACTTTATGTGTGAAGATTAGTATGGCCCTGATTTCAAAATCAGTGCATAGTTCTTTGTTTACAAATGGATTACTGAATTTACGAAAAACGTATATAAGCCGTAATTTGTCATTGTTTTCATTATCAAAATGACATAAATGATATGCTGAACACACAGAGTGCACACACACATGTTAACTACATATACGTATAAACGCGATTAACAGCACATACTGCGCAGTTAATTTAGTATTGTTACATGACTGTGGTTGCTTGACACCGCTCACAGCCGTGTTCAAACGTACAACACGTGCTGTTTGACCATGGCTGTAGACAATGCTTATTCCGGGACCAAGCCAACACATATGTAATGCATGTGTCTCATGACGTTACTAGAACGCGCCATTACGTGACCATACCAGTTCACAACGGTCGCACTGAAATTTTGGAATGTATGCGGCTGCATCACGCGACGTGCACTGCACACATGACCCTGGAATATGTATGTGTAAATCAACTGTTTTAATGGAGCAGATTATGAACGTACCGAAATCACTGCATATAGCATATATGCTCAAATTACACGATATTACCGACGGAAATGTAACAATAACGTTCGACCACGTGGCACTCGGGAACTGTTTGAACACGCTGCCTACGTCCTTGGCGTTCAAACAGTTCCCTCGTGCCACGGCAAACGTTTACCCACGGTTGGACATTGTCGAACCTTATAAATGTCAACGGCAAACACCTCATACGCTAAAAATAACTGTAGCTGTTCAATGTGACACTGATGTCAGCAATTCGTATTATTTGACGAAATTGAGACAAACGATGTCGCAGATGCATTTATGTACAAAAAGATTGGTTCGTACCATTGTACGTTAGTTTTACCATGCACATTACTTTTTCGATTTTGTCCCAGTGATGCCATTATAAATCGCCATGGCACCAGTCACATGCATCGTCGATAAAATAAATGTAATTTCCAAACGTCGAATCTAATAACTAATATGTCTGTCAAAATGTGTTAAGCTTGAAGTATTATAATTATATGGAGATAATATGGGTTATGAAACATGTCCAAGTCTTTGCAGCCACCATGTAAATATGGAATACATGATGTAAAAAAAGGCAAACACGTTGAAATTTTACTTACTTCAGCTTCAAATAGCAAACACAGTGTCCAGTTGTATATGATATCTGTATATAGCATCCATATTATGAATTGTTGCTGTGTGTTGTTAAACGGTGCTCTTTTTAATTTTGCTTTCATGGTAATATACTTACAGTATGTAACTATATATTGCAGGAAAAGGATTCATCTTTCATTGCAAACCGCGGCCCTTCGACGGCACGATACCAGGTCGTTTTAGCGTAACGGCGAGAATATCCAAGATTGACCCAGACAGATTCAAGACGATGTTCCCAGCAGAGTTCGATATTTCAGTAAAAGACAAGAACGCACCAGAGCTAATTGAAGTAGAGCGTTTTGAAAAGGACGAATGCAATGGAGATGTGTGTCTGGATGTTTATGAAGATAAACTCGCTTACACAACCGCAACTGGTAAGGCTAACAAGCACCCATACCCGATTAAAAGTTCCAAGTCAACCTGGCTACTGCTCTGGTTGTACGGAGTGTCCGTCACGGTAGAATGCCGGGATGTACCAGACGCCGCTGGCGAAGGACAGACGACGCTGATGAAGCTGGAGAATGACGCCGGCCATTTAATGCCTAACCGTAATAGGGAATATCTCCAGGTATCCAATGCAAGAGCTAATCGAGAGGGTACGGGCAATTACAATGAAACTAGAAAGCTCCGAAAATCCGTGGATGCAATGACAGGTGTTGTGCAAGAACTTGCAAAACGATTGGATAGTCAGGAAGAAGCAACTATTTGTCCGGTTGTTCCTGTTGGTTTACAACCTTCTAGTGGACCTTTGCCACCAATCACTATGCCAGTCCCAATACCTACCAGAGGCAACCAGAAACCTGCGCAAGCAGTTAAAACTAACCAAACCACAACATCCAATACAGAAGACACCACCGCTGATGAAAACAAGGTGTTGCTTGGACAACCGATAAAAATCAACTTTGTTTTCCTCCGTGAAAATCTTAATTGTGATGAACTGATGGACTATCTTTATGAAGCAAACGTGATTACTTTAGAAGAGATGTCTACCATTGGGTCAAAGCCTACTAAAGTTGATACCAACAGAAGTATATTGACAGTGCTATCACAGAGGCCTGTGAGCAAGAAAGTGTTATCAAACGCATTGGAGAAGACTTCACAGGGATTCCTAATATCCAAGTTTTTCCCTGATGATCTCAACGAATGAACACACGTGACATATTTGTGGCTGTGACTGGGGAAATAGGGCTTATGGGGTTTGTGAAAAAGCTTTGCTCCTGAGCAAATAGCACATTCATGTAGCCTTATAGCGACCTATATTGCTTATTAGAAACATGATGAATATTTAAGTGATAGGGATTCACAGGCTGATCTGGATCTACACTGGTCGCAAATCACACTAGCCCCGTTTCTCCAGCCACAGCAACATTTACGAAGCCAATGTCAGTATAGTGCATTAACATCAGTGCGAACAAAACGTCCAAATACAATGTAACCTGATAATGTGATAACTTTAAGTCGTCTTAGCACAAGTTATAAGCCATCTTCACTACGGTACATTGTCACGGGATTGACCTGGCAGCATTCCTTTGGGGTTTAATAAGACTGGCTGCAACAATTACACCGTGTATTACACTTATTTGTCATTAAGTCAATACGCTCACTACGGTTAGACGAAGAGTGCATTTATCACAGATAGTATCGTTCACTCCCACTGCGCATGCATCCTACGGCCAACGTCAAAATTATTGTACATATAAAGTCTCAATGTTGTTACACAAGCGAACATACATACTATTTGTGATTCTCAGTACTGGTACACATCTGTTGCAAATACCCACAAGGGACCATGTACTACTATCAAAAGGATATCACAATAGCATTGAAGTCATGTCACTCGGCACATGTATTGATGGAAGTGGCTCAGCCACAAGTTCAAGACATGTATGGCTATCCGCTGTATCACGCTCGATTACGGATGCGATGCAGACCCATGCAGCCATCGCACATCACCCTGACTAAACACCCGTCAACATCACGTCTCCTATGTATAACCCACAGGCCTCTATAAGCTAGCTCTGGTAACCACATAAGTAGCTATCTAATGTTATATATAGAAACTGTATAAGATCCACAAACTGCGCAGAAATCACTTTCTAAGTTGTGTGCATAAGAACTCACATATATGTCCATCTCTGTCCCAAACCTTGCAACAAGTGTCCACTCACCTACTTATGTTCAACTCCCATGCACACGTTACTCAACTCACTCAATGTCACACACCCCAGACAATACAGTTGACCATTGCCTCCGGCATTGTACTCCACTGGACAAACTTAATAATACCTGCATACCAGATTGACTGTAGGGTCTACTATCATATGCAAAGGTGGCTTAATTTACATCACATACCACCTGTCTTGGTTTATTAAATACAAGTGACCGTGACATACATACTTATTGTATTAATACGACTTACTTGAAAGTCGAGCTAAATTTGACGAGATAACAAGCATGAACTATATCGTTATTCTAAATGAACCGGTGTCGCGTAAAATAGGTTGGTCGTGCAAATAGTTGGTCTGAGCAGATCTGCGCATGCATGTACTGCCCATGTCGATGACGTAATAAACACAAGACGTGTACTAAATGCAACATTAAATGTCACATTACCAAATGTCACTTATTTTCTTCAAAATGCTCAAAACAACAAAAGCCACACTAACAACCGATTTCTGGTTCGTTTGTATTTTTCGTGATATTCAGATTTCTCATATCGCACCGTATCTGACACCTATGCTGAGTCAGGCAATTAATTGGGCATCGCTTATCTCTCCTGTTTATGTTATCTACTGGCGCGAGGTGGCGCTGTAAAAATAATCGCTATGATGTAGTAGTAGTACAGTTTCCCTGATTGGTCGATACAGGTTTCTTATAGAATAACGTGTGCGAGCCAGAATCCGAAAAATGAGGAATTAAATGTTAATTGGTATTTTGTTACAAATTGTCTTGTTTTGTTACAGAATGTCTCCGACATTTCGTAGATTTATTCTGCAATGTACATATATATGTGTCAGTTAAACATACTTGTGTTTTGACAATTTCGTGATGAAATTAATTCTTTATTTTGAGCTGCCATAATCAGTGACACGCGTTCAAACGGATGACGCCGGATGTCATTAATTATCATGCATAGCAAATAAATTATTTGACCACTGGGAAATAGAGGAGTGGATTTTAGGACAGGTGTATTCTGAAAATCAACGAAGCCAAACCCATTTCATGCTGATTGGTTTAATCCTTTTTTCATCAGTCGTAATCCGTGACAAACGTGTGCCCGCCGGATGTCAACAACAATGCGGCATAGCAAACCACTTATCTGATGACTTGACCGCTGGGATTAATTAGGTCAGTGGATGTTGGTACAAGTGTATATTGTATCCACGAGGCCACACCTATTCCAAGCTGATTGGTTGAATCCAGTTTGACAGATAGGGATTTGTTTTGACAGATATGGAAGAATCGATACACTGTGAACATCAGGATGCTTCCTACAAATTATAAAATCAAATCTTGATGGTATTGTTGTATCTAAACATGCATGACTGTTATATTACATGACTAACATTTTGTAACTTGAATATTAATATCCCCAAGCTTATTTATCCGTGATAGTTAAAGGAAATATTTTTCTGTTTTCAAATGCTCGAATTAATTTTTTACCGTTTACTGTAATGGACAAACACTTTACTATTTCTAATATATTTGGCTAATTTCTTGTTTCAAATATATAGACAATGTATGGACATGATGTTAAAAAATTACAAAGTTTTCCAGAATAAAATAGTTGTTTTGCCAAATTAGGGTTACGTTGATTAAACATAGCTTGGTCCTATATGTGGCTGTGACTGGAGAAATAGGGCTTGTGTGATCAGTGTGGAATTATCATACTCATGTTGCTTAAAATGATCTAGAGTGCTTGTTAGTGTGTTTCATTGATGGCATGGGGGAAAAGTGATTTCCCCGCTACTGGCCCCTAATTTGGCTTTCCTTAATTTGACCGCATGTACACAAGAGTTACCTTATGACATTTTGACCAGCATAGGTCCATCTACACATCTGACAGATCTGATAACTGTCTACTCTGTTACCCTCCTGGTGACTGATTTAGCACTGAACATGCGCCTGACTTTCTTTTATGGAGTATACATTGGGAGTTAGTTGATGGAATGCGATGATAACAAACATTATGTAAACTCTATAACAGTATAGCTGGAGACATGTTCATGAGCAGGAAATGGTTGAAGTGTATATAGTAACTTTTGTAGATTCGTTCAAAAAAATCGTTATAATTGATACACCAACTATAGAAATCCCATCGGAGTAGTACTGACTCTTTTTGCAACATGACATAATGTTATCTAGGCTATTCAAGTCGACCACAAGCTATCATTTACCATGTATTCGAACAATACAGTTTTATGTGGTCACTTCATGTAAGAATAGCTTATTCAGTGAACCGAAGTGCAATTGCCGAGCATGCGAAATGGTACCAATGTGCATTTGTGTATTTACATTGTACAATGTAAAAGTGTATATATCAGTACGGAGACTACACGGTTCGATGCAAATACGACTATGGTTCTACTATAAAAGTATTATTAGCCACAATGGAGACGCCTGCCCAACGATGATCAGGTCTGCTCGCAGATGCAGATTGTTCCTTTTCGCTTGCAGCGGCGCAATGTACATTTATAAAAATAGTCTGTTAGTAAATTTCCCCACGGCTGTAGAAATGAACCATACGACATGTGTGCCCAGCGTAGTGTGGTAGCGCGGTAATGGCGATGAATCAGTGACAGGTTAAAAATAAAGGAATCAATCAGTAATGGGTAAAATATGATAAATATGCTAGTTCCTTGTACAAATACTAATAACTACTTTTAATGGGATGAAACCTAAATAATGGTGTATCAATACCTTAGAATGTCTTATTACCTAAATGATAAATGGTTAAAAGCTTACATTTCTATGCCAGAGTCTAAATTATAATATCAGTGCTCCCAGTTAATTTCAAAGTCTATTCTGCCGTAGTCCATTCACGTGCTTTCTTTTATACTCCGTATTCTGCCGAGCAGAAGCTGGCGGAATACGGGATAAAACTGCAGAAAACGACAGAATTCGGATTTCCACTGCGGGAATCCGAAACGGGATTCTGCAGAATTCTGCTAAATCTGGCGTAAAAATTACTAAATTCAATGACCTTAGTTCTGTTTTCACATGAATTATATAGAAAAGACATTAATGAAGGAAATTACCCTTGGCGAAACATATCTGAGCACAGAAAGTGTAAATATTATCTTCTGAAGTCGAGTGACAGCTGTCAAAATTAATAGCGTTCTGGCAGAATTGGGGGTTAACCGGGAACGAACTTTCAACTTCAGAACGAGGCTGCCCAGAAAATCCAACATTTTGACATGTGAAATTTATGTCAATAAAACGGCTATTAATCACTAACTGGTGGCTCAGAGATGTTGCGATCGGCGTGGCTAACAAGTATTAACTATGTTGATGATTATGGATAACATAAGGTGAGGTGACAGTTCATGAATTGCTGATATACTCTGTAATTACACTAATCTTCGTACAAGTTACACCACTCAATGATAACTGTAAAGGGCTGAAGAAAGCATTGTATACCTCAATTACTGGGGTCTAACATTACTTTCCGCCCTTTAAAGTTTGTGCCCTCACAAACATGATAACACTATGATGAACACAAAATTCCTCCTTAATTATATATATATGTTATCCGTACAAACATCTTAACATTGCTGTTAACCATATAACGTTTCATTATTACATGAACATTTTTTTCATTTGCTTATAAAAATCTCCTTACACCCTTAACATTCTTCAACAATGGTGCACCATAAACCATTGCACAAGTAGAAAATAACTGAGCAAATCACTAACAGGTATATGAACAACTCTGCTACAAAGATGGTTACCAATCCCTAAGTTTTGGGAACAAATCTGTAACTGTTTGGGAACACATCTGTAACTGTTTTGGGAACAAATCAGTAGCATAGTACAAACACTTTGGTGAAAGAAAAAATATATACTGCTAGTACATGATATGAATGACTGCTGCACGTATAAACACATTGGCAAATGCAGAAAAAGCTAGTTACATTGTCAACCACGATACCACAGGTCAATGATATACTGAATATCAGCTATTGATCAGTGGTATAATGGGTGGTGATATGACTTTAAATATATATACTGTATACAATCAATGTATCTATATGTGCAGGGAACGCAGTATGCTTCATGTTGCATTATGTAAACCTATGTCTATCTCGTTGCATATATGTGAACATCTCCTATCCTAATATGGATACAAATCCATAATAGTTTTGACAACAAATCCGTAGCAATAAAATAATTTCACTTTGATATCAAATCATGTTGTAATCTGAAAAGGCTTGCATTTATAGACACATTCATTAGTGCGGTAAATTCCTATTCATATTGCTAACCAGTGTATCACAGGTCAATGCCATGAAACAATGGTAAATGACCAGTGCTATATTGGGTCACAAATTGAATACATGCGCTTTTCCCTCCTTCAGTGAAAGTATATATATTTGCAATGTATGCCTCATGTAATATGAATTTGATGTGTAAGGCTTGCATCTATGGACACATTAACCAGTGCGGCAGATCACTATTCAAATTATAAACGATCAAATTGTACATCCTTGTAACTACAATGTAACCAATGCCATACCATGTTTCAAGACACATACCGCACATAGGAAAGGTACCCATAACTGCAAAACGTTCACATCTCTCTTATTATGTATATGTATGTGTGAATGTAGCAAAATAAATACACAGAGAGAAAAAAAAATTGAGTCTAGTTCAATGTCGGTGTCGGTCCCTCCTGTCGTATGGTCTGTCACGATGCTGTCTTCTGTCTTCTCTCGATCTGTACTCTTTAGCTCTGTCTTTCTGTCTCGCCCTCTCTTCCCTCGCTCTGTCTTCTCTCGCTATGTCTTCTCTTCTCGCGTCTATTGGTCTCATATTTTCCTTGTCCTGTTTTAGCGACTTGATTTCTCGTGTAAGGTGTCCTATTTCGGTAATTAGGCTGTCCATTTGCGCGTCCATTGTCTTGACTGCTCCTTTTAGTTCTGCTATTTCTGTGACTAATGTTGTGTCTGACGAAGATGTTGTATCGGTAGTGCTGTTTGCTGTGTCCATTGTTGCTGTGTGTGGTGCCTTCCGTTGATTGCCTATCTTGATATGTTCTGTCTCGTGGTCTGACGTTGTCGAATGAAAATCATTGTGCGTGTTGTCGAGTAGAGCCGGTAATATATTTTCTGTTTGAAGTGATGGTGTTGATGGCATGATGTTTGTTCTGAGTAAGATCGAACGTAGAATGTCGTTTGTTTCTGTGTCTGTTTGTTGTGTAGGTTGTACTGTCGTGGTTCTTTGGCGCTGTTAATATATATGTGTTGATTCGTCCTTGGAGAGTCTGGTGTAGTCTTGGTCTGTCGGTATGTAATGTATGAGATTTTGTAGTAGGCTATCTTCTTCTCTGACGTCTTGTCCTGTTTTAATCATCATGTCGACGGTGGCCTTGTGCATTGGGTATATGTTCTGCTGTATGTGTCTTTCTAATTCTAATTTGGAGGTTGTAATGAACTTGCAAATGTTACAAAAGAATGGAACCTTGTCTAATGCTGTGTGTTTTCGGTAGATGTGTGTGATTACTTTTGATCGCTCGCCCCTCGTATGGTATTGATTCGCATTTTAAACATCTACACACCCTGCCCCGGTTGTTTATATATGTCGACGGCAGTGGTGTGTCCAAATGGATGGGTCTTGTGTTGGGAATCATGGTTCTTCTGTAAATATAGTTTTAGGGATCATAAGCAACAGGTTTGTTAGCGATTCATATATGCGGATCGACAGGTATCATAGATCTTGTTATTGCTTGCAAATTTTCTTCAGGTCTAATATCCACTTTGGTGGACTTATCTCAAGATAAGGCTTTAGCTTGTCATGGTGTACAACTTTTGTTTCTCTAGACTCTGTAAATTGCAATTTGTAGTTTTGGTTGCTAATTTTTTCTTTAACCAGAAATGGACCCGAATATGGCATTTGCAATTTCTGACAGACATCTTTGCGTGGTGATCTCGGGAACCATACTATATCTCCGTTTGTGTATTGATTGAATGTTTGTTTATTATCGTATATGTCTTTCTGACGTTTTGCGTTGTCCTTCAAATGTTGTCGGCAAATGTCATGTGCTTTCTGCATATTTTTCTTCAATTGTTGTACATATTCTCCGTACGACGATACACTTTCTCCATTGGTTGTTGTGCTGCCAAAAGCTATTTCAGCTGGTAGTCTTACTTCTTTGCCTAACATCAGTAAATTTGGTGTCATTGCTGTGCTTTCATTTGGTGTAGCACGATATGCAGCAGCAAGGCATCCTAAGTTGAGGTCCCAGTCGTTCTCTTCATTTGTAAGGTATGCCCTAATCATTCGAATTAGTGTTTTATTGAATCTCTCCGTTTGTCCGTTACATTTTGGGTTCCTTACCGATGTCCGCGTTTTCCGTATTTCCAGTAAATTGCATAATTCCGCAAATATTTTGCTTTCATAGTTTGCTCCTTGGTCACTGTGTATTGAAATTGGGGATCCAAATCTTGCTATTACTTCGTTTAGAATGGTTCTTGCTGTTGTTTCTGCTGTCTGGTCTGGTATTGGAAAGATTTCCACCCATTTTGTGAATGCATCTGTAACGACAATTATGTATTTATTTCCTCTGGGTGTTCTAGGAAGTGGTCCCAATATGTCAGTTGCCAACCTATCCAGTGGTGCACCTACAGTCATACTTCCAAGCGGCGCCCGAGGGTTACTCACAGGCGGCTTGTTTACTCCACAGTTATCGCACTGTGCTATCCATATGTATATGTCTTCCCTGACCCCATACCAGTAATATCTTTGTAGTACCTTTTCTCTCGTTTTCTTTCGTCCCAAGTGTCCAGCCAGCAGACTATTATGCATCTGATACAGCACATCCCTCTGTAGGCATCTTGGTGTAACTAATTGTTCAAAAGTCCCCGACCCATCCTTCTTTTCAAATTTCCTCATCAGTATTCCATTTTTTAATCTCAATGCATCCCAGCATTGAATATAATGTCTCGCCGCAGGACTTATTGTGTTCATTTCCATTACTTCAGGACGTTTTCCCAATTCAACACCTTCAACAACCCGATGAATATCTGGATCTGTCCTCTGCATTTCTTGCAATTCCTTTAAACAATACCCACTTGACCATGGTATATAGTTCTCTAAGAACTCCGTACTTGACCTTGTCGTTACCCCACCCCACGACATGTTGCTTCAATATGTCTCTTTGCCTTCTTTGAGTACATACAAATGTCCCTCACAATTGATACTGTCCCACAGTATAATATTCCTATTATTCCACTTAGTACCACTGTCCCACAGTGTATAATTGTATTCAATCCCATAAGTACCACTGTCCCACAGTGTATAATCCTCCAAATATGTTCTATTCCTGACCATGCTGACACAAACGTGAAAATATCTGGCGCCCACTGCGTCTTCATCCACGTTGCCAGTGTTGTCGATATCACGAAGATGTCAAATATGTGTATAATACGTGTTGTATAGTCGTGTGCTCCCAGTTTCATTGAATCTGTGTATGTACACAGCATATATATGCTGCTTATGAATATAAGTAGGTTTACTATTTGTAAATAGGAAATTGCAACCCCTTTTGTCAGCATTTTTTTTATTCCGTTCAGTATTCCGTTATTCATGTCGAGTAGTGTATTTTCCTTGATGTATGTTCTGATGAACTTTGTTCATTCTTCGGTCTGATGTTTGGTAGACTGCACTCCATTTGTTCTGCCCGTTTCAAACATTTATTGCATGGCCCACATTTGAGAACCTCTTCGGTGTCTACATTTGGGCAATTGCAATCTTGTGGGTTAGGGCATCTGGATAGACTGTCCGCGTTCCCGTGTTTGTTTCCTGGCCTGTATTCAATACTAAATGTGTAGCCAGACAATATTTCTAGCCATCTGGCTATCCTCCCTTTTGGTGATTTCAAGCTAAATAGCCATCTTTGTGCCTGATGATCTGACCTTACTCTGAGCTCCTGTCCCATGAGGTAGTGTCTAAAATATTCAACGAAGTAGCGGATCGCAAGGAGTTCTTTATCTGTCACACAAAAGTTTCGTTCTGCTTTGTTTAATGACCGGCTTGCATAGGAAATAACCTTTTCCTCCCCTTCTTGCATTTGACTAAGTACTGCCCCAATTCCGAAATCGCATGCATCTACATCCAGGATAAACTCTCCCTCAATGCGCGGAAGTGCCATGATGTCAGGGCTTGTTAATGCTCGCTTGAGTATGATGAATGCCTCATGACATTCTGTCGTCCATTTCAGCTGGCTGTCCTTTTTAGTCAGATCAAATAATGGCTTAGCTATTACGCTGAAGTTTCTAACATGCTTCCTATAGTAAGAGCAGAGTCCCAAATATTGTCTTACTTCTGTGACATTTGATGGTATTTCCCATTGCAATATTTTTGCTACATTGTTTGGGTCTGGTCTGATGCCTGCAGCTGTGACCTTATATCCGAGGAAAGTAACCGTTTCTTTCAGTAGCTCACATTTTGTCGGTTTCAGTTTGAGATTAGCTTGTCGAAAGCGTTCCAGTACTGATCTTAGTCTGTTGATGTGTTGCTCAAAATCTGACCCGAAAACGATTATGTCATCTATATAAATGATGCATATGTGCCATTGTAAACCTTTGAGTGCTAATTCCATTACTCTTTGAAATGTTGCTCCACTATTTGTCATACCAAATGGGGTTGATTTAAATTCAAATAATCCATGTTTTGTTGTGAATGCTGTTTTTGGTATGTCATTTTCCTTTACTGGTACTTGGAAATAGCCTGATGTAAGATCGAATGTGCTGAACACAGTTGCCCCCGCTACGGCATCAATACATTGGTCTACTTTCGGTATTGGGAAGGCGTCAACTTTTGTCAATTTATTTACGGCTCGATAGTCTACGCATGGTCGCATTGTACCATCTTTCTTTCTAACTAGGAGAATAGGATATGCCCAAGGACTATTTGAAGGTCTGATTACTCCTTGTTGCTGTAAGTTCTCGATTGCTTTCTTTTCCTCGCCTGCAAACGCTATTGGAACTCGTCTGAAAGGTTGTTTAACTGGTTTTGCATCGCCAGTGTCGATGGCGTGTTCTGCTAAATGAGTCAATCCCAAATCAGTTTCATTTTTCGAGAATACATCTTGATATTCTATCAGTGTCTCTACTATTTGTTGTTTCTGGGATGACGTTTTACCCTCAGTCGACTGTGTACATAAAAATCTCAGGTGCTCCGGCAATTGCTCCTTTATTTTTTATTTGTACATTTTTGTGCGACTAATATATGTCGAGCTACTTGGTGTTCGTTTTGTGTGAAGATGTTTGTTGTTGTTGTACGTTTGCTCATTCTTCATAATGTCATTACTGTCTTGCATGTATTGTAGTCGTCTCGCTGAGTCGAGATTGTCCATGTCTGAATGATTTTCGCAATTCGTAAGTGTCGCATAATTCTCTATAATTAATTCTGCTGTTCCGACTATTGTGTCCTGGTTTATTGAAATGTCGGTGGGAAATGGATTCATAATTCTGACTGCATGATGGACTGCCATTAATATCCGCTAGACTTGATGACATTACCAACGGAAACTTCTCTTTGAAGCCTTCTGATGGTTCAATCAAAATAGTACTGCTCCCGTTGTCATCATATTCAGTGCGTTCAACAAATACATCTATGATCTGCTCCGTATGTCCTTGAATTACATAATGATCAGCCGCTTTAACCTTTCTCGTCCAGTTATTGTTTTGTTTAGTACATCTTATTTCTTTTCCGTTCAATATTACTTTGTCTTGACTCATTATAATATCTGCCGGTTTGCCATCTTTTCCTCTCAGTATGTCCATACCAAGTAATGCGTCATCTCGTATATCGGCGATAATTACTTCACTGTTCAATGTCACATTGTCAAGCCTAATTTCAACAATGCATTTGCCGCTGTCTGCGAGTGGTTCTCCTCCAGCATGTAATAATTTTCCTTCTTTTCGCAATTTTGGTTTGTCTTCATTTTTCATTTGACTGAATATTCGTTCTGATACTACAGTTTTCTCTGCCCCTGTATCAAGTACAAAAGCAGTATTTACACCTCGTACTGAGCCTCTAATATAAACACTTTCAGACTGTGGGTAACCTCTTCTGATTGGATTAGGTAATGTTGTTGTAGACAAATTTGTAGAATTCTGGCCTTGTTTTCTGTGGACTGTCTCCTGGCCTTTAGATCCAGCCCTTTCTAATTTAAATCTTGTCGTTTGTTCTCAGCTGTGTTTGTTTTGTTGTATTGTGTTTGGTTGTTCCTTAAATACGGACAGTCCCGTTTGAAATGTGTCATTTCTCCGCAATTGAAGCAGCCTGCATTTGGCCCAGTTGCGTAATTATTACTATATCTTGGTTTCAGATGTGTATCTTGATGATTGAATTGTCTTGTGCTGTTATACATGTTTTGATTTTGTCTGAATGTATCATACCGCCTGTCTATGCTATTATTTGCTTTATTTGTAGTTATGGTCTGTAACTCTGTTCTAACTATTTCTCTTAGTTTTTCTAAGTCTGCGGTTTCCTGGTTTGAATTTTTCATGGAATTTTGATCGTCTCTTGTAATTCTTTTATCCCTATTTTTCCCTGGTGCAGTCCTTGCAGCCATTATGCCATCCTCTGTGTCGTTATCGCTTTCATAATTGACCGGTATATTTATTGATCTCGCGTTATGCTGTTGAGATGTTCTGGTTCTCTGTCTGGTTTCTTTAAAACATACAGTATGATAAACTGCTTCATCAAGTTTGATACTTTGGCTTCCATATTCTTTATTGCTTGTCCCTGGCTGTGTGTAGTATTTTCCATCTGGTTTCTGTATCTCGGTACGTCTCCGATGCTCCACGATGCTGTGTCTCTGGGCCTACTCATTCCAGCTTCCTCCGTATCTAGATTATCAGAATATCTGTGCGCGATGTCAATCGGTAGACTCGATGTTTCATTATCATTTTCAGCCATATGATTTCTTTGTGCTTGTTGCCTTGTCAGGACCATTTCTGATTCCATTTTTCTTATTTGCAAATTTCTGCTAAGCCTTGTCTTACATAAATTATTTCAGACCGTTCAAGAAAATGAGAACAGACTTTATAGATCTACGATTCTTGTCTCAACCGCTCAAATAATAGCAAAATACCTTACATTTAACTTTAATTTAAATAAATTATAGCCGTAATTTTACAAAACACTGATACGTGAGTAAAACCAATAAAATTTAGAAGTATTTACAACCGCTGCCACCAAAAACTCTGTCACGATTCTGTGTGGTAGCGCGGTAATGGCGATGAATCAGTGACAGGTTAAAAATAAAGGAATCAATCAGTAATGGGCTAAAATTAGTAAAACAGTTACATTTCTACAATGTATTACATGAATGAAGGAATTAATGACTAAAATATGATAAATATGCTAGTTCCTTGTACAAATACTAATAATTACTTTTAATGGGATGAAACCTAAAATAATGGTGTATCAATACCTTAGGATTTCTTATTACCTAAGTGATAAATGGTTAAACGCTTACATTTCTATGCCAGAGTCTAAATTATAATATCAGTGCTCCCAGTTAATTTCAAAGTCTATTCTGCCGTAGTCCATTCACGTGCTTTCTTTTATACTCCGTATTCTGCCGAGCAGAAGCTGGCGGAATACGGGATAAAACTGCAGAAAACGACAGAATTCGGATTTCCATTGTGGGAATCCGAAACGGGATTCTGCAGAATTCTGCTAAATCTGGCGTAAAAATTACTAAATTCAATGACCTTAGTTCTGTTTTCACATGAATTATATAGAAAAGACATTAATGCAGGAAATTACCCTTGGCGAAACATATCTGAGCACAGAAAGTGTAAATATTATCTTCTGAAGTCGAGTGACAGCTGTCAAAATTAATAGCGTTCTGGCAGAATCGGGGGTTAACCGGGAACGAACTTTCAACTTCAGAACGAGGCTGCCCAGAAAATCCAACATTTTGACATGTGAAATTTATGTCAATAAAACGGCTATTAATCACTAACTGGTGGCTCAGAGATGTTGCGATCGGCGTGGCTAACAAATATTAACTATGTTGATGATTATGGATAACATAAGGTGAGGTGACAGTTCATGAATTGCTGATATACTCTGTAATTACACTAACTTCGTACAAGTACCCCACCCACTATGATAACTGTAAAGGGCTGAAGAAAGCATTGTATACCTCAATTACTGGGGTCTAACATTAGATCCAGATCAGCATGCGCATCCGCGCCCTCTGATCAGGTTATTCACTGCTAGCCGGTCATTCATTGACATTGGCCAATTACCATCAGTAAAAACATTTGGATTCCAACCCTACTGATCGAGTATCCAAGATGACCAAGATTATGCAAGTGGCGTAAGGTTCATTTTCTCAGCGGGCCGCCCAAATACAACGAACGAAATTATAAAATGTAAATCTATCCGCTAACTGCTTCATAACATTGACGGTATTGTGTTTTTACCCCGCTGCCAGTAAAATGAATCTTATTTCTGTAGGGCTTCCGAACAGTATATGCCCTGATCAGCGTGTGTATGCATGCGATGAATTGGACTGTACTGCTCTCTATATATTATATCTATATATACATGTAAAACATACAGAGCGCGATGTAGATGTTGATCGTATTCAGTGCTGGTGTGTGCATGCTGAACGGGGAGTATGCCCCATTTTTAAAGCTGCCAATTGAAGTCACGAACGGACATCCAGCTAAATTATCATGCATGATCGATGAAACTCTTATAGGTTACCTCCCTTAGACCAATTAGGCACTATTTACTATTCGCGTGTCAAACACATGTCCGCAATACATGCTTTTTTTTGCTTATGGTTATTAATGACATATTTCGCATACTTATTACGTTATATACATGTTTATCAAACAATTTCAATTTAAGGTATGTAAATGTAAAAATGTTGACTATGTTCACAAAGAAATGGAACATGTGAATTATACAAAGATTTTACAGGAAACTTAAAAAGCAGAATACATGAGCTCGCACATGCCATATACATAGTACATGTAATATCATACTAACGAATATATGCATTAAAGATGTGATTCGACATCTGTATCCCCATAAATAGTGTTTTAGCAATAAAAACAGGTAAAATAAGGGATCTTAAATTGGTGACTGTTTAATCTGATGTTTATTGGACGAGTTGCTCATGTGCTCAGTGAACGAGTGTAATGCAAGCCAGGTTAATGAACCACGACAATTTTTTTGGCACAGCCACAGCAAAAAAAAAATTGTGCTTATTCTAATTCTTTTTTTATACATGTATTTCCTCTTCTTTTTTTTCAACCGTCTTAAATGTTTTAGGTAATTGTATTATTATTTGTATTGGTGCTCATGTTAGTACAAGATAATGATAGATTGAATTCGAAGATATTACCACATGTGAAAGTAGAAATTTAACAATATAATGCATGTCATAATATTTATAATATTATCCTCACATATTTTCGCTTTACCACTTTTTGAGGATTATATACATGTATACATTGATCATTGTATTTCCCCCACGTCTCTCTCTCCCATATATATGGAGATGGAGACACTCTGGGTCGATTTTGTCTTTGTGACACGCCATTATGGGAATGACTTGGGTTTTCTTTTTTCTGAGAAATATACAGTTTAGTTGTTTGTTTATTCTGATAGATATGCAAGAAAATAGTCGTGTTAACCTTGGACAAACTATACAAGTAGCTTGCAATATCATTGTCGAAGTTAACATACATGTATTTGGTAATTATTAATTATCTAATTTATGATAAATTGACAAATCATATCTAGTCTTTCTAAATTGGATCCCAGTGTTGACATACGAAACGCTTACGACCATATGCCGTATACCGTAGAGGGTTGAGAGCAGAGTGGATCCTGACCAGACTGTGCGGAGGCGCAGGTGGTCTCGATCTATGCTGGATACGACATACGGACATACACATCTTTTTTTGTATTTTTTTTTGTAATACATATTATGTAATACATACATATATGTATATGTTGTATTTCTTTGTTTTTGTTTAGATACATGTACATGCATACAGGTGGTCTGGATCTATGCTGGATACAACATACGGACATGCACATATTTTGGTATTTTTCGTAATACATATGTAATGCATACATATATGTATATGTGGTATCTCTTTGTTTTGTTCAGATATATGTACATGCATACAGGTGGTCTGGATCTATGCTGGATACAACATTCTGACATACACATTATTTTGATTATTTTTTTGTAATATATGTGGTAATTCTTTGTTTTGTTCAGATACATGTACATGCATACCAACATCTTATATCCCCAAAGTATACATTTCACTTCAGCATATCTATAGTAAACACTATTTTCAGTGAAAAAAGATGGACCGCCGGCGGGAAAAGTGGACCTTGCGGCGTTTTTTTGCGCCGAGTATAGTTTAAGATATGTCTGACCGTCCGCTTGTTCTGATAAGGGCTTACGTTACGGTGTTCGCAAACCGATCACTGAGATATTTTTTTGCTGTAGTCAGAAAAACCATACCATTATAATCATAATATAGCATTATGAATATAGCATTATGACTGAGCAAGATGATCACGATCAACAGCGGGTGCAGATGGCATAATGTCTGTCTTTGCTCCCAGCCGGCGGTCCATGTATACACGTGTATTTATAGAAGTGGTTTCCTCTCGATATGTCAAGAAGTGTGACCACGTCTTGCGCCCGGGATCTAGCGGGTTGACTGGTTGAGTCATACACAATCTAATAAACGAGGTCCAGGTTACTTTAACTTAAATAATAGCTTACTGTTAAATGCCGAATATCAACAAAATATTAGACATACTATTTCTTTAGTTGCTGAAACGAATGAAGGGGCAAATCCTAATACATTATGGGAGAAAATAAAAGGAACGATTAGAAACGAAACTATAAAATTTGCTTGAATAGAAAAGAAAAAAAACAGTGAATAGAAAAAAAGTTAACGGATTAAATACATAAATTAGAATCAGAATACTCTAATACTACAGAGGAAGACCTTTTAACAGAACTAAATAATTATAAAGACCAACTACATAATATACACGAACAAAGGGTTAGAGGAATACTATTAAGAACCAAAGCCGAATGGATAGAGGGTGGAGAAAATGCGACCGGGATCTAGCGGGTTGACTGATTGAGTCATACACAATCTAATAAACGAGGTCCAGGTTACTTTAACTTAAATAATAGCTTACTGTTAAATGCCGAATATCAACACAATATTAGACATACTATTTATTTAGTTGCTGAAACGAATGAAGGGGCAAATCCTAATACATTATGGGAGAAAATAAAAGGAACGATTAGAAACGAAACTATAAAATTTGCTTGAATAGAAAAGAAAAAAAACAGTAAATAGAAAAAAAATTAACGGATTAAATACATAAATTAGAATCAGAATACTCTAATATTACAGAGGAAGAACTTTTAACATAACTAAATAATTATAAAGACCAACTACATAATATACACGAAGAAAGGGTTAGAGGAATACTATTAAAAACCAAAGCCGAATGGATAGAGGGTGGAGAAAAGAATACAAAATACTTTTCTAATCTCGAAAAGAAACGGGCAGAAAATAAAACTATAACAATAACTAGACTGAATATGAATAACAATATTATTACACATGACAACGAAATACTACATGAGCAGCAAGAATATTATAAAAAAGTTATATATAAAAAAGGCATGCGAGCAACTATTCATGATGTTTTCACGAATAATAATGAACACATATTATCGGAAGAAGATAATGCATGATAATACAAATATGCACGAACTAAACCTTACTCCGAAGATACAAGAGTTCGTGAAAAGTCTTGAGACATGGAAAAAAAGAAAACTAAGTTTATTAGGTAAAATTACTGTCATCATTTGCTCTTCCGAAACTGATATATCCATTAACAGTCTTACTTGACCCACCAGACAGCATAATTAAAACAATTAAAAATAAATTGTTTGATTTTCTCTGGGATGGCAAACCGGATAAAATAAAGCGGAACACAATAATTCAAACATATGAACACGGGGGTTTAAAGATGGTCGATATAGACAGTTTTATAAAAGCGATAAAAGCATTATGGGTAAAAGAATATGTGATGATAAAAACCATGGCTATAACCATGGCTATGCACACAGGAACTTGAACCATTTGGTGGGAAACTAATTTTCGAATACAATATAAAACCACAGGATATAAAACACTTATGTAAAGAACATACTTTCCTGTTCAATGTGTTGGCATCACGGGCTAACATCAATTTCTCAGAAAAAAACCGAAAGTATATCAAAAGAAATTATTTGGAATAGTTATAATATAAAGTATCAAAACAAAACAATATACATCAAATCTTGGTATGAAAGGGGTATCAAATTTATAGAACAGTTATATGATTATAGAGTAAACAGATTTATCGGTTTTACTGATTTTGCGGAAATGCATAATATAAGGGCAGATGATTTTATCAAATACCAAGGTTTAGTAAATAATATTAATCTGCAATGGAAAGAACAATTACAACAGAAAACATAAATACCGTACAAACTCTGAAGCCTATTTTACAACAAGAATTCCGCGGAATCAAATGTCTCACCTTGTCCCGCCGCCTTGACCTTGAGCCTGAGCCAGAAAGCAATTTTCACTGGCCCGAACATATTATACAATTATTGACTAGTGAACCATAGAATATCAGATTATATTCTATGGCTCACTAGTCAATAATTGTTTTAGTATATGATAATAGTCGGTATATAGCACTTACGACCTTATTCTACTAGACAAAAATGGAAAAAGAATTTGAAAAAAAAACAAGAAACGAGGCAAAGCCACGAAGGCCAGGTTTTTGTCAAGCATAGACACTTGGATAACATAATTATACCCACTTTTTGTAGACTAGATGGCCGTGGCCTGCATGTCGCGCCTTGGTGCGAGGCATGGACACTAACAACAAGAGATATAGTAGATGGAAAAACTTTAACCGGACACACGGACACACGGACGGACGGACGGACGGGGACGGTCGGACGGACGGACGGACGGACGTATGCCAAAATGCCGACTATATCGCGCTTTCCGCAAGCGGGCGCGAGAATGATTATAAACACCCATGTGAAGTATCAGGGTAATGGGTGAAGCAGTTGCAGAGATATAGTACACAAAGAAATGAAAGTAATTTGACCTTGACATTGGGCACAGGGGCCGCACGGTTGGGGGGTAGAATGAAAATATGGATGATGATAAACACCCATGTAAAGTTTCAAGGTAATGGGCGAAGCAGTTGCAGAGATATAGTATAACGAAAAATTGTAACCAAAAAACTTTAACCAGACGTACGTTAAAAAGTTAACGTTGAAAATGGCTAAGTCAATTACGTAGAAATAATAGGTGAAGGTAAAAACAATGGTCACATGTTGGATAGTTTATGTGGTGGGCACCCCTTGGTTATGAAGCTGTGAATGTTTGGTGGTCCTAGGTGGTACAGTACCAAAGAAATGGACTTAAACACGAAAACTTAACATTGTAAACGCGAAAAGTTAACATTGACTGCGCGGGAAAAATGGGTCAAGTTAAAAAAAAGGTAACATGTTGGATATTGATGTGGTGGGCACCCCTTGGTTATGAAGCTGTGAAAGTTTGTTGGTCCTATGTGTTACAGTAACAAAGAAATGGACTCAAACACGAAAACTTAACATTGATTGTGGACGCCGCCCGCCCGCCTGGCTTTCGCCAATCCAATAGCCTGGCTAAAAATGGAAAACAAGTTTAAAAAAAAAAAGTTTAAAAGGATTTTTTTTCTCAAAAAAACCGGGCTAAAAATGGAAAAAAAGTTTAAAAAAAAAAGGGTTTAAAAAACAAAAGTTTAAAAATTAACATAAAAATAATGCTCGCTACTGGAGCCCAGAATTTTTATAATAGTCCTATATTTATTTACATATCATATCTGCACAGGTCTACATATTGCTACAATATTGTCAACACAGTTTACGGAAATGTAATACCCAGGTATAATAATTTACCTGTATAAATTACCTGTAATAATTTAGCTGTACATTTAGTGGTCAAGCTGGAAATTTGCACATGCTTGCACATGCACAAGTGTTCAAATGGAGAAGGCTATTGTTCTCTCTACAGGTAAGGTGTACAGAGCGCACGAGAAAACGGGTCTCCATGCATTAATGTTCAGTTTGTAGCATAGAAAGAAATAGAGTTTGACCTTGACCCTGGAGCCCGGATTTGTTTTAATAGTCCTATATTCATCTACATATCATAGTAAAGGTATGTATAAAGTTTAATGACTGTAGCTGATAAGGTGTTGAAGTAATGACTGTAACACGAAAACTTAACATTGAATGATGACGCCGACACCGACGCCGACGACGACGCCGACGCCGACGCCGACGACGACGCCGACTCCGGAAAAGCAAAACCTATGTCTCGCTTTCCGCTTCGCGGGCGAGACAAAAAGTACAGACAAGCAATGGAGTAAATAAACGTATATACACTATACAAACAAATACAAAAACATAGAATCAATAAAATCAGAGCAGAAATGGACGAACGAATTTCCCGATTTTAATTTCGAATGGAAAAATATATACACAACTTGTATGCAATTTACAATAGATACCATACTACGGAATTTTCAGTATAAATATTTAATGAGAATCATAGGCACAAATAAATTATTACTTAATTGTGGCATGGTACCAAGTAGTTTATGTGATTTTTGCAGCATGAATGTGGAAAATATAAAACATTTATTATGGGAATGCCCAAATTACAACATGTATGGTCACAACTAAGAACATTCTTAAATGAAAGAGGTGTGGTTTACGAAGCGAATTTTAATACGATTTCATTTGGTGTAAACCATACAAATCTTATCGCTAAACAATTTAATTTCATTATCATACTTGCAAAATATTTCTTGATTAAATGTAAATTTGAACAATGAGCTGTAGGAGAACAGCA
The DNA here is from genome assembly GCA_029237695.1 of Conchocele bisecta. Lineage (NCBI taxonomy): Eukaryota > Metazoa > Mollusca > Bivalvia > Lucinida > Thyasiridae > Conchocele > Conchocele bisecta. Next base: position 1,184,742 of record CM055279.1, read on the forward strand.
TAGCTCGACTACGAGGGTTGTCGATGTACACATAGCTTGACAAACAAGGTGGCCGCGGCCTGCATAAAAACATTAACCAAGGTTGACTAAAAACCTTAACCAAGGGAAATTAAGTAAGTAATTCAAAGTTAAATGTAGGTCAATGTGGCCGCGGCCTGCATAAAAAGCTTAACCAAGGTTGACTAAAAACCTTAACGAAGGGAAATTAAGTAAGTAATTCAAGGTTAAATGTAGGTCAATGACAGATATAGGTCAGGGGTTATTGATGTACATCACTAGGAGATGATGTTTTCCAAGTATGGTTGCTGTAGGCCCTGGAATATTCCATATACAAGCTTGACTAAAAAGCTTAACCAAGGGGAAATAAGAAAGTAATCCAAGGATAAAAGTAGGTCAAGGTCAAATATAGGTCAGGGATTATTGATGTACGTCACTAGGAGATGAAGTTGTCCAAGTATGGTTGGTGTAGGGCCAGGAGTATTGCATCTACAAGCTTGATTAAAAATCTTAACCAAGGAGAATTAAGTACATCACTATGAGAAAAGGTTGTCCAAGTATGGTGTCTGTATGCACAATAGTATTCCATGTACAAGCTTGACTAAAAACTTTAACCAAGGTTGACTAAAAACCTTAACCAAGGGGAATTAACTAAGTAATTCAAGAGGAAATGTAGGTGAAGGTCAACTATAGATCAGGGGTTATTGATGTACATCGCTATGAGAAAAGGTTGTCCAAGTATGGTGTTAGTATGCACAATAGTATTCCATGTACAAGCTTGACTAAAACCTTAACCAAGGGGAATTAACTAAGTAATTCAAAGTCAAATGTAGGTGAAGGTCAAATATAGGTCAGTGGTTGTTGATGTACATCACTAGGAGATGAAGTTGTCCAAGTATGGTGGGTGTAGGGCTAGGAATATTTCATATACAAGCTTGACTAAAAAACCTAACCTTAAGGGAATGGGGAATTAACCTAAGTTAATTCAAGAAGGAAATGTAGGTCAAGGTCAAATATAGATCAGGGGTTATTGATGTACATCCCTATGAGAAAAGGTTGTCCAAGTATGGTGTCTGTATGCACAATAGTATTCCATGTACAAGCTTGACTAAAAAGCTTAACCATGGTTGACTAAAAACCTTAACCAAGGGGAATTAACTAAGTAATTCAAGAGGAAATGTAGGTCAAGGTCAAATATAGATCAGGGGTTATTGATGTACATCACTAGGAGATGAAGTTGTCCAAGTATGGTGGGTGTAGGGTTAGTAGTATTCCATATACAAGGTTGACTAAAAACCTTAACAAAGGCGTGACGGTGACGCCGACGCCGACGCCGACGCCGACGCCGGGGTGACAACATAAGCTCTACTTATTCTTCGAATAGTCGAGCTAAAAACAAGAATTGTCATTTAATTTGTTCATGCAATATTTGAAAAGACGAATCAATATTGAAAAAGAAATAGCCACAATGGAAGACAAGCTAGATCTACATATAATAAAATGGGGTAATTTCAACGTTTAACACCCACGAAAGAATTATTAATAAAATAAAAGGACGATTAATATATACAAGGTACCAAGCGTAGCAAAGTTAATTACATGCTTATTAACAATATATGTCAACTATATTATATTATTGACATAAACGTTATAAGTCACATGTATTACGAATTACGAGAACAGAAGGCAGACCTCTTTATCTTTTTTCTCTTTCCTATACCTCCTTTCTTAAAAAAATCTTCTTAAATAAGCGCACTTTCTAAATACATTATGTATGCTCTTTTCTAGTAATATGTCATGTGATTTCAACTATGTTTTGTTATACAATATGGACATGATACATGATGTATTTAAAAATTGAAAATAAACCATTTAGTAAAAAAAAAGTAAAAAATGGCCGCTAAATATTTAAAAAAAAAGAGTCACATTGCCTTATACTGCGCAAATTGCATAATAACTAGAAATGGACGCTTGTCGACAAGCGCATGTGTATCCCCCTCCCCAGATACACAAGTAGTTTGAAAAAAGGTGTTCGAGTTATGCTCCGGAGACAAAATCAATGACGGAAAAAACAAAGGGAGATAACTAAAATATTAGTGATGCAAGAGTTGTCATTCTTGCGTGACACACCTTTAGGGTTGTGATCTATGCATGTGTGAAGTTTCATGAACATATTCCAAAGGGTGTTCGAGTTATGCTCCGGACACGAAATCAGTGCACGAAACAACAAAGGGAGATAACTAAGAAATTAACGACGCAAGAGTTGTCATTCTTACGTGCGACACACCTTTGGGTCGTCTTCTATGTATGTGTGAAGTTTAATAAAGTAGAAAATGTGTTCATAGAACACGGATGTCCCACATATCGCTTTGATAATAAATGAGGCCAAATTCCAAGTCAAAATTTTCTTTTACCTGAGCGTTAAAGTTTTTGAAGCACCAAGTATGTGACCTTGACCCTGGGCTTGGCGGGGGCGGGACTAACATGGATTTGGTACAGGGCGGTAGAGGACCATTAGAGCAACGCGTATATGAAATATGAAGTTGATCCGTGAATGGAAAGAAAAAATATAAGATATTTACCTGAGCGCTAAAGTTTTTGAAGCACCAAGTATGTAACCTTGACCCTGGGCTTGGCGGGGGCAGGACGAACGTGGATTTGGCACAGGGCGGTAGAGGACCATTAGAGCAATGCGTATATGAAATATGAAGATGATCCATGAAAGAAAACAGAAATTATAAGATATTTACCCGAGCGTTAAAGATTTTGAAGCACTAAGTATGTGACCTTGACCCTGGGCTTGGCGGGGCAGGACGAACGTGGATTTGGCACAGAGCGGTAGAGGACCATTAGAGCAATGCGTATATGAAATATGAAGCTGATCCGTGAAAGAAAACAGAAATTATAAGATATTTACCCGAGCGTTAAAGTTTTTGAAGAACCAAGTATGTAACCTTGACCCTGGGCTTGGCGGGGGCAGGACGAACGTGGATTTGGCACAGGGTGGTAGAGGACCATTAGAGCAATGTGTATATGAAATATGAAGCTGATCCGTGAAAGACAACAGAAATTATAAGATATTTACCCGAGCGTTAAAGTTTTTGAAGCACCAAGTATGTAACCTTGACCCTGGGCTTGGCGGGGGCAGGACGAACGTGGATTTGGCACAGGGTGGTAGAGGACCATTAGAGCAATGTGTATATGAAATATGAAGCTGATCCGTGAAAGAAAACAGAAAGTATAAGATATTAACCCGAGCGTTAAAGTTTTTGAAGCACCAAGTATGTGACCTTCACCCTGGGCTTGGCGGGGGCAGGACGAACGTGGATTTGGCACAGGGCGGTAGTGAACCATCAGAGCAATGTGTATATGAAATATGAAGCAGATCGGTCGAAGGATGAAGAAATTATGAGACATTTACCCGAGTGTTAAAGTTTTGTGACGGACGGACGGACGGACGGGAGGACGGGACGCACGTTCCTACGAATGAATACTTGTTGGGTTTTTACTGTATAAAAATACCCAACAAGAGTACCCAACACTATCCTAACCCTACCCAATAAGATCCCCGTACGCTTACAACAAGTACCCATTCGTGTGTGCGGACGGACGGACGGACGGACGGACCGACGGACGGACGGACAAGGGTAACACTAAATGCCCCCTCCACTATCGTGGTGGGGCATAAAAATATTCCAAAGGGTGTTCGAGTTATGCTCTGGATACGAAATCAGAGCATGAACCAACAAAAGGAGATAAGTAAACAAGAATTCCACGGAATCAAATGCCTCGCCTTCGCCCGCCTTGACCTCGAGCCTGGGCCCGAAAGCAATTTTCACTGGCCCGAACATATTATACAATTATTGACTAGTGAGCCATGGAATATCAGATTATATTCTATGGCTCACTAGTCAATAATTGTTTTATTATATGAAAATAGTCTGTATATAGCACTTACGACCTTATGCTACTAGACACAAATTTAAAAAGAATTTGAAAACAAAAACGAAAAAAAGAAATGGAAAAAAAAGTATAAAAATTAAAAATAATAAAGCTTGCTACTGGAGCCCAGAATTTTTTTTTAATAGTCCTATATTTATCTACATATATCTGCACAGGTCCACATAATGCCACAATATTTTCAACACAGTTTACGGAAATGTAATATCCAATGTAGTAATTTACCTGTATAAATTACCTGTGGTCAGACTGGTCAAGACTGGTCAAGACTGGACATTTGCACATGCTAGCACATGCACAGGTGAATGGTTCTCCCAGTCTCTATTGTTCTCTCTACAGGTAAGGTGTACAGAGCACACGAGAAAACGTGTACAGAGCAGACGAGAAAACGAGTCTTCATGCATTATTGTTCAGTTTGTAGAGTGCGCAAAACAAAAAAGGGAGATAACTAAAAAAATAGCTACGCAATAGTTGTCATTCTTATGCGCGACACACCTCCGGGTCGTGGTCTATGCATGTGTGAAGTTTCATAAAAATATTCCAAAGGGTGGTCGAGTTATGGTCAATCAGTGCGCGAAACAAAAAAGGGAGATAATTAAAAAATTAGCTATGCAAGAGTTGTCATTCTTGTGCACGACACACCTCCGGTTCGTGGTCTGATTGAATGTGTGAAGTTTCATAAACATATTCCAAAGGGTGGTCGAGTTATGGTCAATCAGTGCGCGAAACAAAAAAGGGAGATAATTAAAAAATTAGCTATGCAAGAGTTGTCATTCTTATGCGCGACACACCTCCGGGTCGTGGTCTATGCATGTGTGAAGTTTCATGAAAATATTCCAAAGGGTGGTGGAGTTATGCTCCGGACACGAAATCAGTGCGAGAAACAAAAAAGGGAGATAACTAAAAAATTAGCTATGCAAGAGTTGTCATTCTTGTGCGCGACACACCTTCGGGTCGTGGTCTATGCATGTGTGAAGTTTCATGAAACTATTTCAAATGGTGTTCGAGTTATGCTCCGGACAAGAAGTTTCTGCGGCGGACGCGGACGCGGACGCGGACGCGGCCCGCTGTCAAATCCATAGTATCCCCCGACGGAGTCCGGGGGATACAATTACTGGGGCTATTGATTAATTTAAGCATATTAGTATACATATCTCAGGTGTATGTACACATTAAACGTTTTATGAAACTTTCAAATGCAATATTAGACAATTGTACCATACACATCCAGAATCCGGCTAATGACACTCCTTGAGCGTTTTCAGAAATTTGCATCAATTAACAAGAGCTGTAGGAGAACAGCATAGCTCGACTACGAGGGTTGTCGATGTACACATAGCTTGACAAACAAGGTGGCTGCGGCCTGCATAAAAACCTTAACCAAGGTTGACTAAAAAACTTAACCAAGGGAAATTAAGTAAGTAATTCAAGGTTAAATGTAGGTCAATGACAGATATAGGTCAGGGGTTATTGATGTACATCAGTAGGAGATGAAGTTTTCCAAGTATGCTTGCTGTAGGCCCAGGAGTATTCCATATACAAGCTTAACTATAAAGATTAACCAAGTAATTCAAGGTTAAATGTAGGTGAAGGTAAAATATAGGTCATGGGTTATTGATGTACATCCCTATGAGACAAAGTATGGTGTCTGTATGCACAATAGTATTCAATATACAAACTGGACTAAAAACCTTAACCAAGGTTGACTAAAAACCTTAACCAAGGGGAATTAACTAATTAATTCAAGGTTAAATGTAGGTCAAGGTGAACTATAGGTCAGGGGTTGTTGATGTACATCACTAGGAGATGAAGTTGTCCAAGTATGGTTGGTGTAGGACCAGGAGTATTCCATCTACAAGCTTGACTAAAAACCTTATCCAAAGAGAAATAACTAAGTAATTCAAGAGGAAATGTAGGTGAATGTCAAATATAGATCAGGGGTTATTGATGTACATCCCTATGAGAAAAGGTTGTCCAAGTATGGTGTCTGTATGCACAATAGTATTCCATGTACAAGCTTGAATAGGTTGACTAAAAACCTTAACCAAGGGGAATTAAGTAAGTAATTCAAGTGGAAATATAGGTGAAGGTGAAATATATATCAGGGGTTGTTGATGTACATCACTAGGAGATGAAGTTGTCCAAGTATGGTGGGTGTAGAGCCAGTAGTATTCCATATACAAGCTTGACTAAAAACCTTAACCAAGGGGAATTAACTAAGTAATTCAAGAGGAAATGTAGGTCAATGTCAAATATAGATGAGGGATTATTGATGTACATCCATATGAGAAAAGGTTGTCCAAGTATGGTGTCTGTATGCACAATAGTATTCCATGTAGAAAGCTTGACTAAAAACCTTAACCAAGGTTGACTAAAAACCTTAACCAAGGGGAATTAACTAAGTAATTCAAGGTTAAATGTAGGTCAAGGTCAAATATAGGTCAGGGGTTGTTGATGTACATCACTAGTAGATAAAGTTGTCCAAGTATGGTTGGTGTAGGGCCAGGAGTATTCCATCTACAAGCTTGACTAAAAACCTTAACCAAAGAGAATTAACATAGTAATTCAAGAGGAAACGTAGGTCAAGGTCAAATATCGATAGGGTATGATGTACATGGGTTATTGAAGTGTCCAAGTATGGGTTGGTAGGGCCAGGAGTAACCATATACAAGCTTGACTAAAAACTTAACCAAGAATAACAAGTAATTCAAGAGGAAATTGTAGGTCCAAGGTCAAAGTAGATTGTGGATTAGGGAGTACCATTGTAGAGAAAAAGATGTCCAAGTATGTGTCTATGACAATAGTTTTCTTCTGTAGAAAGCTTGATAACCTTAACCAAGGGTGGATTAAAAACTTAACCAAGAATAACTTAATAATTCAAGGTTACATGTAAAGGTCAAGTCAAATAGGTAGGTCGTGGTTGTTGTTTTAACTAGGAAGTAAATTTTGTCCAAGATGGTTGGTGTAGCCAGTATTATACAAGTGATTATTAAAAACCCAAGAGAATTAATAAGTAATGCAAGATGTAGGTCAAGCAAATATGATAGATATTGATGTACATCACTAGTAGTAAGTTGTCAATCTGGTGGGTAGGGGCCAGGTATTCCTACAAGCTTTGACTAAAAACCTTAACCAAGTTACTTTAAAAACCTTACCAAGGGGAATAACTAAGTAATGCAAGACTGTAGGTCAAGGTCAACTAAATATCCGGGTTGAATGTACCATATGGAGGAAAGTTGCCAAGTAAAAAGGTGGGGTAGGGCCAGTATATTCCAAATACAAGCTTGACTTAAACTAACCAAAGAGAATAATTAGAATTCAAGAGGAAATTAGGTCAGGTGAAATAGGATCAGGTATTGAGTACAAATCCCTAGGAGATAAGTTGTCCAAGTATGGTTGTTGTAGTGTAGGCATATTCCATAAAAACTTGACTAAAAACCTTAACCAAGGAATTAATAAGTAATTCAAAGGGAAATTAGGTCCAAGGTCAAATAGTAGTGTATTTTAGTGTACTCGCTAGAGAAAATGGTCCAAGTTATGGGTCCTCTATGCACAATAGTATTTCATGTTTGAAAGCTTGAAAAACCTAACCTTAAGAGTGGAACTTAACTTAACCAAGAATTAACTAAGAATTCAAGTTACATGTAGGTCAAGGTCAATATAGTCAGTGGTTGTTGATGTACAACACTAGATAGTTGATGTATGGTTGTGTAGGGCAGATATTCCATCTACAAGTTTGCTAAAACCAAGAGAATTAACAAAGTAATGAAGATTAGTCCAAGTCATAGGATAGGGTGAGATAGTAACATAGGTAGAGAAGTTGTCCCAAGTTATGGGGGTGTAGGCCAGTATTCCTACAATGCTGACTAAAAACCTTAACCAAGGTTGACTAAAAACCTTAACCAAGGGAATTAACTAAGTAATGCAAGAGGAAATGTAGGTCAAGGTCAACTATAGATCAGGGGTTAATTGATGACATCACTAGGATGAAGTGTCCAAGTATGGTGTGTAGGGCCAGTAGTATTCCATACAAGCTTGACATAAAAACCTTAACCAAGGGGAATTAACTAAGTATTCAAGAGGAAATGTAGGTCAAGGTCAAATATAGATCAGGGGATATTGATGTACATCATAGTAGTGAAGTTGTCCAAGTATGGTATTGGGTGTAGGGCCAGGATTATTCCATCTACAAGCTGACTAAAAACCTTAACCAAGTTGAATTAAAAACTTAACCAAGGGGAATAATAAGTAATTGCAAGAGGAAATGTAGGTCAAGGTCAACTATAGATCAGGGGTTATTGATGTACATCACTAGGAGATGAAGTTGTCCAAGTATGGTTGGGTGTAGGGCCAGGAGTATTCCATATACAAGCTTGACTAAAAACCTTAACCAAGGGGAATTAACTAAGTAATTCAAGAGGAAATGTAGGTCAAGGTCAAAGATAGATGGGATTATTGATGTACATCGCTATGAGAAAAGATTGTCCAAGTATGGTGTCTCTATGCACAATAGTATTTCATGTAGAAAGCTTGACTAAAAACCTTAACCAAGGTGGACTAAAAACCTTAACCAAGGGGAATTAACTAAGTAATTCAAGGTTACATGTAGGTCAAGGTCAAATATAGGTCAGTGGTTGTTGATGTACATCACTAGGAGATAAAGTTGTCCAAGTATCTGGTTGGTGTAGGGCCAAGAGTATTCCATCTACAAGTTTGACTAAAAACATTAACCAAAGAGAATTAACTAAGTAATGCAAGATGTAGGTCAAGGTCAAATATAGATCAGGGGTTATTGATGTACATCACTAGTAGATGAAGTTGTCCAAGTATGGTGGGTGTAGGGCCAGGAGTATTCCCCATCTACAAGATTGAACTAAAAACCTAACCGAAAGAGAATTAACTTATGTAAAGCAAGATTAGGTCAAGGTCAATATAGATCAGGGGTATAGATGTAACATCACTAGTAGATGAAGTTGTCCAAGTATGGTGGGTGTAGGGCCAGGAGTATTCCATCTACAAGCTTGACTAAAAACCTTAACCAAGGTTGACTAAAAACCTTAACCAAGGGGAATTAACTAAGTAATGCAAGAGGACATGTATGGGGGGGGGGGAAGGTCAAGTCAACTAAAGATCAGGGTTTATTGATGACATCACTAGGAATGAAAGTTAGTCCAAGTAGGTGTGAGGGCCAGTAAATTCATATACAAGCTTGGACTAAAACCGTTAACCAAGGGGAATATAACTAAGTTAATCAAGAGAAATGTAGGTCAAGGTCAAAGATAGATGGAGGAATTAATGATGTACATCGCTATGAGAAAAAGATTGTCCAGTAAATGGTGTCTCTATGCACAATATTATTTCATGTAAAAAAGCATGACTAAAAACCTTAACCAGGTGGACTAAAAACCTTAACCAAGGGAATAACTAAGTAATTCAAGGTTACATGTAGGTCAAGTCAAATATATTTCAAGGTTGTTGATGTACATCACTAGGAATAAAGATTGTCCAAGTATGTGTTGTAGCCAAAGTATTTCCATCTACAAGTTTTGACCTAAAAACATAACCAAAGAGAATTAACTAGTAATTCCAAGATAAGGTCAAGATCAAATATAGATCAGGGTTATAATTGATTGTACATCACAGTAGAATGAAAAGGTTTTTATTTGGGGTCCAGTATGGTGGGTGTAGGCCAGGAGTATTCATCAACAAGCTTACTAAAAACCTAAACCACGTTGACTAAAAGACCTTAACCCAAGGGGAAATAACTAATTAATGCAAGAGAATGTCAGTCAAGGTCAACTATAGATTCAAGGTTTATTGATTACTCTCTAGGAGATGAAGTTGACCAAGAAAATGGGTGGGAGTAAGGCCATTATATATCCATATACAAAAGCTTGACTAAAAACCTAACCAAGGAAATAACTAAGTAATTCAAGAGAATGAATGTCAAGGTCCAAATATAGATGTGGGATTATTGATTGTACATCGCTAAGAGAAAAGGTTGTCCAAGTATGGTGTCTCTATGCACAATAGTATTTCATGTAGAAAGCTTGACTAAAAACATTAACCAAGGTTGACTAAAAACCTTAACCAAGGGGAATTAACTAAGTAATTCAAGGTTAAATGTAGGTCAAGGTCAAATATAGCTCAGGGGTTGTTGATGTACATCACTAGGAGATAAAGTTGTCCAAGTATGGTTGGTGTAGGGCCAGGAGTATTCCATATACAAGCTTTACTAAAAACCTTAACCAAGGCGAATTAACTAAGTAATTCAAGAGGAAATGTAGGTCAAGGTCAAACATAGATCAGGAGTTATTGATGTACATCCATATGAGAAAAGGTTTTCCAAGTATGGTGTCTGTATGCACAATAGTATTCCATGTACAAGCTTGACTAAAAACCTTAACCAAAGAGAATTAACATAGTAATTCAAGAGGAAATGTAGGTCAATGTCAAATATAGATCAGGGGTTATTGATGTACATCCCTAGGAGATGAAGTTGTCCAAGTATGGTGGGTATAGGGCCAGGAGTATTCCATATACAAGCTTTACTAAAAACCTTAACCAAGGCGAATTAACTAAGTAATTCAAGAGGAAATGTAGGTCAAGGTCAAATATAGATCAGGAGTTATTGATGTACATCCATATGAGAAAAGGTTTTCCAAGTATGGTGTCTGTATGCACAATAGTATTCCATGTACAAGCTTGACTAAAAACCTTAACCAAGGTTGACAAAAAACCTTAACCAAGGGGAATTAACTAAGTAATTCAAGAGGACATGTAGGTCAAGGTCAAATATAGATCAGGGGTTATTGATGTACATCACTAGTAGATGAAGTTGTCCAAGTATGGTGGGTGTAGGGCCAGGAGTATTCCATCTACAAGCTTGACTAAAAACCTTAACCAAAGAGAATTAACTAAGTAATTCAAGAGGAAATGTAGGTCAAGGTCAAATATAGATCAGGGGTTATTGATGTACATCCCTAGGAGATGAAGTTGTCCAAGTATGGTGTGTGTAGGGCCAGGAGTATTCCATATACAAGCTTGACTAAAAACCTTAACCAAGGGGAATTAACTAAGTAATTCCAGAGGAAATGTAGGTCAAGGTCAAATATAGATCAGGGGTTATTGATGTACATCCCTATGCGAAAAGGTTGTCCAAGTATGGTGTCTGTATGCACAATAGTATTCCATGTACAAGCTTGACTAAAAACCTTAACCAAGGTTGACTAAAAACCTTAACCAAGGGGAATTAACTAAGTAATTCAAGAGGAAATGTAGGTCACGGTCAAATATAGATCAGGGGTTATTGATGTACATCACTAGGAGATGAAGTTTACCAAGTATGGTGGGTGTAGGGCCAGTAGTATTCCATATACAAGGTTGACTAAAAACCTTAACCAATGCGTGACGGTGACGCCGACGCCGACGCCACGCCGACGCCGGGGTGACAACATAATCATTACTTATTCTTCGAATAGTCGAGCTAAAAATGGCCGCCAAACAGTTATAGTATGCCGTGTGAGGTATTGAAGTAATTTAAGAGTGCAAAGTGGATTTACTTGACTTATCAGATAAGCGGTCAACATTTTTAATATTCAATACAATTCACTGTGACATGGAAAAAATCCAAAATAGCAGCCAAATGTGACAAATTTTACATATAACCACTCTCACACTCTATATCAAAGCAAACATGATACTGATATTGGACATATTGACACAATAAACGCATTCAGTACGTTCGATATGTTCGTAGACAAGTTGTTGAACAGGGGAAGTCCAAGATGGCCGCCACATATAAATATAGAATCATATAACAATAATGTAAACGACTGATAATTAAGTATATAACTGCATATTAGCGCCATATCGTAGTAAATTGGTATAGATGTATTGCATTTATCAATACATGTACACTGAACGTTTTCAGCAAATTGCATAATAATTACTGGGGCTATTGATTAATTTAAGCATATTAGTATACATATCTCAGGTGTATGGACACATTGAACGGGGTGTGGGGGGGGGGGGGGGGGGCAGTACGATAGTGGAATTGTGACAGGGCGGTAGATGACGATTAAAACGATGCGTGCGTGATATATCAAGCAGATGACTGCAAAGAAACAGAAAGACATTTACCCGAGTGTTAAGATTTCGACGAATGCACCAACTATGTGAACTTCACTCTGGGCTTAGCGGGGACAATTATGGATTTGTCAAAGGCGGTAGAGGACCATTAGAGCAATGCGTGTGTAACATATCAAGCAGATCCGTGCAAGGAAACTGAAAGTATAGGACATTTACACGACATTAATGTTTCGAACGCATCAAGTATGTGACCTTGATCATGCGCTTAGCTTGGGCGGGAAGATCATGAATGTGTATCAGGACGGTAGATGACCATTAGAGCAAAGCGTGTGTAAAATATCAAACAGATCCGTGCAAGTAAACAGAAATCATAGGACATTTACCCGAGCGGGACGGACACCTGTAACACTATATGGGCCCCTCACCATTCGGTGGCGTGGACCTAAAACATTGTCAATGGTTGAACAAAAAGAGACCTCATGACGTTTATAACTAGGGGATACCCATATTTTTTTCGCATATGCTACCAACAATTTACACGGTTGGCCAACACTTTTCACGCCAGTATAAGAGGTGAAAATAATGGACCAGAGTTGAAAAAGGAGACATATTTCCGCCTGTGGAAGATTTGTCGCCTTCAGCAGTCAGGAGTCACTGACGACCAGCGGTTCCTCGTTTCCTCTGCTGAATAACCAAGTATGGAGACAGGTCTGTCACAGGGAGCACAGGCGACAGTCGTGCAACTCAGATCCAGATCACCTCCAATATAGATGGAATAGAGTCGCTGGTACCAGCGGTTCAAAATCCACCCGATAGAGGTTCTCCATCGCCAAACTGAACAACATCAACAGAAACTGGTTTCAATCGGATATTGCAGCATCCATAATGAATAATTGGATAGGGCATACAGAGATAAATTGAATTGATTGTGGTTTGTTCAATGATTGATTGAGGTGGGACAAATATAGAATATGTGTTTTGCTGATTTGCTGGACAGACCGATTGAATGAGTGTGCTTACCGGTAATAGAGACATTAAGCAATGAGCAATGTGTAAACACTTGGGAAGAGAATAAGGTGGTTCACTGCTTTATCGCATGTGCCATGCTCATGACATCTACATTATATTGATGCGCGAGTTGACCAGCACGCAAGGATGTGCATGTCGACCATGAAGTAAATTGTTTGCTAAATACATGCAATGCAAATGGAAATGGTGACGTTATGCACTGTCAATGTGAACCAAACGCGAGCATATTCTAAGTTTAGCAAAATGGGATTCCCCAATTTCAATAATGGCGGCTCTCACAGCGTTCGGGACTGTTTCACATTTACAAATATATTACGGGTAAGTTATTAACCGTGTGTGTCCTTTATTTCTTTAGCTACTTGATGGTGATATTCGTGTTAATATAATGGTGGAGATGGCATTAAACCTGTATCTGTAAAGCTGGCAATAGGTCCAAATACAACCGTGAAGAAACTAATAATATTGAATATTTGCCCGTCAATATAATAATACTATCGTTTTATTTATAACACCCCTTGTATAGCAAATGTACATACACACACAGGTTTGCAATTGGTGCATTTTCTGATTTGTATTATAAAACATTGTCACATGCTGTTTAACATATTAATGCCAATTCTTCAAAAACTTTTTATTTAATGGTAGTTAAAATGGCTGCCATTTAAGCAAGGCGTAGATCACACCACTGATTTCCTATTATCGACTGCGCGATTGTATTACCTTGCCCAATATATCGACCAACTGTTATCATATGCTATGTTTAGAAAAATGACTCATACCTCGTTATAGCAAGACTGTTCAATGACTTGTTCTGTAATTGCGCATGTGAAATAAAAACACGTTGTCTATTGTGGCATATTTATGAAATTTACTTAGTGACATTCCAACCATTTGAGGGGCTTTTATTAAATAGGAAACAAAATATTACATTATTATCATACCATCAATATATACGATAAATATTATATAAACTATCTAATGGCATATTGGTATGGAAGGTCTTCGAGCCATTTTCCACCCTTAAATATAATTTAAAAAATATATAGAAAAAACGGGGGGAATCCAAGAATAATTAAATCTGTATGTATACGCATATACATAATTATCTAATATGTGTAATTCGGGCCAAATCATAGGCGACCACGTGACTCGCTCTATTTTCACACCGAGATACATATACCTATTAACTGTTGCTTACGTATCGAAGTCGGCAGTAGTAACTGCAACAATATATGTAGTAGTCCGGTTTAGCAAAATAATAAAATAATCCGGATGTTTTGAGGTCACAGACACAGTTTGCTTGCAAATATTGATCCATTACGACCTAGTAATTCCACTTGAGAAGCATGTTGGGGTGTTGTTAGCACTAGTTTTCATTATATGCGTAGCATTTAAAAGAAAACACTGAACCTGTTGGTCACATGATATGAAAATAGTTCCCGTGGCCAAATAATGTAAACAATATTAACGACATGACGAGGTTGGATTTTTCTTTCATAGGAGTAAGTAAACACATTGTTTAAAGACTCGTTCTATACATGATCATCATTTTATTCAAATGTAATTGCTTCGAAAATGTGATAGAATATATGTATAACATATAGGTGAATACTGCCTCGTTACTGTATCCTATACGCAACATGGATTGGCCAAGTCGGCCATCGTTGTGTGTTCCAGCCGTCAGACAGTTTCACCTGTTCTGCCGTTTGACAAAGAACTTAAAATGTGAAGCAGGTTTGTGCCTGTGTTTTTAACAACATGAGCCACCATTATAGATAGCCTTATACACATAAAATCGCACAGTGTATCACTCTTACCTGGTCAACCACACAACACATACCAAATATACCCACTACTGTACTCTGTTATTAGCTACAAAATCCAGTGACATGTAAGCAGTTACCCGATTGTATTGTGCCTGGTGTCTGTTCATCTACTATGCGAGTAAATATGGCTTCACCTATGGGTAACGTATAGACTAACATACGCTGTGCATCTGATTGAAAAGTTTACACATCAAAATTTATTTCGAGATTGATGGGAGAAATGCTCAGATATCTCGTCTTTTGTATAGTTTGCTGGCATAATGTTTATAGCTTATCGTTGTCATTTATGTCTAGTTTGTATTGCACCAAATTTTATTTGGTTTACTGTTATATTACTTGCTGTATGTGTCAAACGCACGAAATGGTGAAACTGTACGATGGCTTGTACATGTACATATAAAGATGGCGGAGATGGAAACTCAATGAACCATATAATATACAGTAACCAGACAATATTTACATGTTATATTCATATATCACATCACTCTTGTGAAGCTGAGTGTATCTATATACGACCTACTACCTTAAGTCATTCAGAACTAGTGCAGACAGGTTGCAGATCATGTACAAGTAGGTCCCACAACATCAATACGAAAAGTGGAAATATGAGACTGGCCATATTTGTGGGTAGCTCCAAACCAGCCTACACCTATTTTTTTCATAAATTATAGTCTACTATGAATCCGAGAAACATATATTTCGAGTGCCTATGTTGTTTTCAAATGCCAAGTTGTAGGTTTTTTCATGCGTTGGCTCATACGTACTGAACATTGGTGTATATTTTTTAATTTTGATTCTATAAGAGGCCCATACTGCACACTGATAATGGATGGCGGTCGCCTTTAACTTTGTTATAACCTACAGCGAGTGTCTACTTGTTGCTTTCAGTGGTACATTTAGTTATGGCTTTGTTAAAGAAATTTAATGAAAGATTCCATGCCTTTTTATATAATAGGTGTAGGCTGGTCTGGAGCTACCATGGGTGGCATTACCAAGTGGTATGGTTTCCCATGTACTGGCTCATATACAGTATACATGTAGCACGTAGTCTCTAAATAGACGGCAGTACGCCAATGAACCTAAAAAACAACAAAAGCGGCGCCGAAAGAGATGGTTTGATTATTGTACGAATACGTACCAACTGAGCTAGGGAAGATGTAATACATTTTCTGATAATCAGCCGGTATGTCCGTATGTATAAACGTATTGTATAATCCAAGTGGAACATACATGTACCTACACATAACGCCCATGTATATCTATAGCTGATTGGGTATGTCAACAAACGATGTCAACATGGCCAACTTGATGTTGCTAACATTTTTTTATAATTGTTTAATATTAGCAGTTGTAGAAGTGCACGCTTTCTTAAGAGAACAGACAATACAGACAACCTGCTAAACTGACGAGTACGTCGTTTCATTGGCTAAGCTATCGCGTGCGCACGCAAAACACTATCGCGTGTGCATCTATATTGTGTGCGCACGCGAAACTAAAAATATGTCCATGTCCCCTCTGTGCCACCGTAGATGTTACTGTGTAGAATAAAACAATTATAATATATATAATGTGCATTTACGGAATCCAATCAGACCGTTCCTTTTCGCTTTTCACTATGCCTATTTTTGGTTCTAATTGTGTTGTATCTTGGATTGTGACAATACTGTCGGAGTCCATGGCACAAGTGAACACGTGCAATAAAACATCGCTTGCAATGTTTATACAGCTACACGTGTTTGGCGAATATCGTGGATCTCTTCATGTAGCAGGACTTCATATATTGAAATTGTGTTGATCAGTTAATAAGTCGTCTTGAAGAGATAAGTTCTGCGTATGGACCACCTATATCCCAGCCAGCAAGACTATATCGGACCAACATCGGAAGATACATCGGTCCTACATCGGTGAACTACATCGGGCCGATGTCATTTTGCAAAGCGGTGCGATAGCGGTCCTAAGTCGGTTTACACATCGGTAATGCACATCGGTCGACATCGGCTACACATCGGCCCGACATCAGGCACATGTCGGATCGACATCATATTTAAAGCGGACATACATCGGTAATGCATATCGGTCGACATCGGTTATACATCGGCCGACATCGGGCACATGTCGGATCGACATATTTAAAGCGGTAATGCAGATAGGCCCGACATCGGTCCATCAGCGGGGTGACATTGAACCAACAGGGTCATAAGCAAAGCACACGATAGCCATTCGTTTAGGTCACAAAGACACCCTATCGGTATTGTATGAACACATGTTAACTTACTGTAAACGGACATATGGATATCGATAACTTTTACATCCATATATACATGCAGGTACCAATTATTGCTTTCGGACATAGAAAAGCAAATGTACGAAAAATCAGAACAATGGGACTTGTTTTATTCATAACAAATTACATGTATAAGAACACTAGTTACTAAATTATGTACCTTAAATATGGAATTATCAAGACATTACTTTAAAGCTACTCTTTAAAGAACACTTAAACACAAAAAAGAAATATTGAGTATCAATTTATTACACTACCGCTTGCATTAATCTTGTCAGCGGCTATAAAACCTTTGAGCATTAACTCGATGTGTATACTTGAAATCAACAAGCTTGATTGGTTGAGCCTAAGCTATTCTCAGACTCGACCAATCAAGCTGTTGGGTTGAAGTTAACATAACCGGTACATGTTCAAGATAGGTTTAAATAACTGAAAATTGGCAAGATTAACGCAAGCGGTATTGTAGTTACCTATCAACAGCTAAGGTCATTTAAAGCCGGGTCAACGAGTTCGAGTCATGCATTCAACCTGTATGAATTTGGGGGAAATTCCCAAAACCAGAACTGAATATTTACAGAAAATATATATTCAGCCCTGAAATTAGAGTGAGTGAGTGAGTGAATAGGGTTTAACGTCCGCTTTTCTGACATAGAGGTACAAGCCTCAGGGAGTCTACACGCAGACGGGTCAACGGGGTCGAGTCCCGTATCCACCTGTCCAAGGGGGGTAAATCCCAACTTCAGAACTCAATATTTACAATCAAAATATATATTCAGTCCTGAAATTAGAACAACCTGATCTGGTGCCAGGCCCTCGCCACACCAGCATCATTTATCCCATCCCCTAAAAGTAATAGGATTAGCGCTAATCTTACTTTTATATATGGGGCATAGCCCGACTCAACTCTCACATACAAGAAAGCCAAAAATGCACATGAGGGCCAAATCCGGTATAGTGGGTTCCGGAAAGTATGAACCCAATCGTTAAGCCAGTTTAGTCGCCTTTTACGACAAGCAATGGCTACTGCAGCACTATTCTCAGGATCAGTTGATCCCGCCCCGGTGCCTGCACGGGGCCCCTGAAATTAGAATATCCTGACCTGGTGCCAGGTCCATAACACACTAGCGTCACTTAGCACCTTCCCCTAAAAGTAGTACCTTTAAGTACTTTGTACGGGGTATAACCCGATTCAACTCAAGCGTACAAGAAGCCAAAATATGTACCCGAGGGCCAAACCAGGTATCTTGGAATTCATATAAGGATGAACCCCTACCGTTAAATTACCCTTCGCATTCTCCCCAACCTCCACCCCTAAAAAGCTAGGTCAAAGAGGTTGACAACCCGCATTTAACCTTCAACCCTGAAATTAGAATAACCTGACCGGGTGCCAGGTCCATATCACACCAGCGTCACTTAGCGCCTTAGTACATTTGAGTACTTTATAAGGGGTATAACCTGATTCAACTCTAGTGTACAAGAAACCAAAATATGTACCCGAGGGCCAAACCAGGTATCTCGGGATACCGGTAGGGATGAACCCCTATCGTTAAATTACCCTTCGCATGCTCCCAACCAACCGCCCAATTAAAAAATGTATGCATGTAATTTGATGGAAATCATGCGTTTGAGAAACAACAAGAAATGCGTCTGTCGAACGCGGATGCCACCTGCAGCATATTTGAGAAACTGTGACAAAGTGGTTAAGTCATTTAAGTAACCTGGTGAAGGTCAAAAGGCGAAGGTCATATAAATTATGAAAAGGCAGGTGTGGCACACATACCAATGAATGAAGTGTTGAAGTGTTGAAGCGATTAAGCAACTTATGTAGATGATATGGCCAGTTACAGAAACTGTGACGAACTGGTTAACCAAAATTGTTAAGTCATTTAAGTAACCTGGTGAAGGTCAAACGGCGAAGGTGATATCAATTATGAAAAGGCAGGTGTGGCACACATACCAATGAATGAAGTGTTGAAGAATTGAAGCGATTAAGCAACTTATGTAGATGCTATGGACAGTTTGAGAAACTGTGACAAAGTGGTTAAC